>JANIJG010015186.1:0-32610 GCA_024611175.1 Megaceryle torquata | reverse complement strand
CACACAGAAAAAGCAACAAAAGAGAAGGAACAGGCTGTTGTCCCTGGTTTTAAAGAAATGCATATATATATATATATATATATAAAAATAAAATAAAGTTAGGTCAAAGAAAGAAACCCTCTTTCCAGAAGTGTCTATGCAGACTAAAGCGGATTTTTGTGCAAAAAGGTATAGGATTTGCTAGGAGATCCATAAGTGGAATGATAATTCTGTGTTGAAGCAGAGGCAATTTTGGGATGTTACAAATCTTATTCTGGGATGTTCAAGGGATGGATCAAAAGCAGGGTAAAGAAGGGATCAGGATGGATAAGGGAGGACCAGGCATGGGAAAATGAAGGAGGTATATAAAAGGGGCCAGTGGCATGTAAGCCACCTCCTGCTCAGCACTTGTCTTGCTGAGCCCTGTGCATCAACATTGCTGTTGAGCTTATATGCTTGTTAATTGCTAGGTCTACATATCCTCTGTGTGTGTGTGTGTGTGCTTATTCTGAGACTATTTGTGTGAACTGCTAGTGAGCATCAGGCTGGGTTAGGGAGAAAGTATGACAAGAGCTCTGAGTGCCATCTTCGGGAGAGGCTGGGGTCAGGAAGGGAGGCTCACTGTAGATCTTAAAATACATAGGATTCAGCTACCTCTAACACCACAATCCTGAATTTCAGTCCAGTTATTTAACTTTTTTACCATTTTATCTTTGTTTATTTTGTCTACTATAGCATTCTGGGTTTTTTTAACAAGCCCAACTCGCACATTTTGTAGCATTCATGGACATAATCTAGCAGGTATTGGTGGCCTTTTGCTTACTCTGATGTTTCATCATCCTTTCACTCTACTGTCAGTAGTGTGCACTCCGTGAAATGTTGAGAATATTAAACTTTATTTTGTATGAGAAGGACCTTGTTTTGGTTAAGAAAGATAAAATCTCTCTCTTCTCTACTGGCAGTTCTTTTTGTTAATTTTTACTGAAACCTCTGAAACTTGTTAAGGAGTATATTTTAGGTGATGTCATGCTGTTGCTTATTGAAAACGAACACTGACCCAGGTATGACAATCACCCTGGGTCCCTTTTAGAGGAACTGTTGATGGGCTTGTGGTTGAGTACTTAGAATAATCCTCAAGCTTATGTTTATGTATAATTGCATGCACTGGAACTCTGGTACCCAGTCTGTCCTTTCACTGAGGACTCACACAGGACCCGTTCATACACCGATGTCGATGGTGATCACAGGTTCTCTTTTTCTGACAGTTTTATTCTAAGTTTGTCTTGAAGTCTTGTAGTTTTATCTTCATAGAAGACTGACTGATTGAAACACAGATGTGTAAATAGGGCAAATGACTTTTTTTCTGCAATAGTTTCCTTTCTGACTTCTCTAATAAGGTCTTAATCCTTCTGGGAAGCACTGCACTAGATATCGTGTTTAATATTATGTCTGCTTATCTTTGCCCTCCAGAAAGACATTCTGGAATAGTGCTTCAGCTTGAGGAAATCACCTCGACTGACCGATTTGAGTTAGCCAGTTGATTTGAATCAGTGGAGTAGTTAGTGATCTGGGCCTCAACATCATGCAGATGGAGCTCTCCGTTGAAAGAATTTTTATCTTTTATGTTTGAAATCACTTTTCTTCTGCTTCCCTTGTCATATTTCACAACCACTCCAGTTGGGGAACAGTCTTCATAAAGTAGTCAGTTATTCTCTTCTGCAATTTCATATCTCTTACCTCTGCCACAATTAGCCCACCTTTCTGTTTTCTTCTCACAAGCTATCGCTTGTTATTAAATAATACCACCTTTGATAGCAATAATAAATGCAGCCCTGTGGTTCAGACATAGGCAAAACCCCCAACATTTAACAAAGATTAGTAAAAGAAAGGTTTGTTCCACTGTTCTTCCAGCCTTCAGCCAGAGACCTCCAGTTTGCAGCTGGCATAGTTTTCTCCCACTGAGAATAATGATAGAAACCTTCTTTAAATCTGAATGGGAAAATTAAAAATCAGCTCATCAGCTTCTTCTTTTTCATGATACACTATAAAAGTCTGAAATAATTTGAGGGCTTTTGAGCTTGTTTTTTGCATTATAATCTCAGATCTTCTTCATCACTGACTCTACCAGATTTGAAAGTCTGGTAAATTTATAGGAAAACCTAGAAAACTGGAGGTATATTCATGAGGTCTTCACACATTATGAAGAGGAATTAAAAAAAAAAAAACCAACCCACAACAAAAACCAAAACCAGTAGTCCAAATAAACTGTCAGATTAGTCAATCCAGTATTGCCTGTACCTACAAACAACCCAATTAGTAAGACAGTTCTTCAGACTTGATATATAGTTATTTCTTTTTGATTTGACGTTTCAGTATAATTTAACCTTTCCAGATTTCCTTCCTTATATGTTTCATCAATAAGTGAATGAAGAAGACAACATTTTAAAATATCAGAGGCAAATAAAAAATGTCAAATTTCTTTCAGCTGAACAGTCAGACTGTTTACTACCACTGCATGAAAAGGCAGTAACACTAAACAGTGTCCCTGCTTCATTCTGTGTATTGAGCAGTCAAACAGCAATAACTTTTAAATATAATTAGATTATTATCAATATGACCTTGAATTTTACTTTGCTTACACAGGTGATCTTTAAAGTATTCTAGTTGTTGTGATAGCTTCCATTTATTTTAGAGGGCATGCTCTCATTACATAATACTAGGCAAAATATTTTAGAGGCACTCAACTTACTAATCTCAGACTGTTAAAAATTTGAGTGAATTGAATTTTTACTTTAAAATGTATCGTATTAGAAGCAGTAGGACTCCTCTTTTAACACCTGGGAAAAAAAAAAAAATTTAAAAAGCCAGAGGTACTTTCAAAGCACCAGAAGTTGGGCTTTGAAATACCCTTTGAACAAGATTCTTTCTCATCCCTGACAACACAAGTAGCTCCTTTAGGTTCAGGTTTGTTATTTTAGGTGATATTTGGGTGCCTAAGTCACTTATAGTCATTGAAAAAATCCTTTCTTTCTCTTAATGCCTTTCTTCCAGATTGCTCTTTGTTCCAGACAATACAACTAATATTTATTACTTCAAACAGAGTTGATAATTTTCTGCTTGCTTATAAAATGTTATTATTTGACTATTAACATGATCAACTTGTGCATCTCACTAATCTTTTAATGTTTTTAGTTTATAAGAGCAGAGCTGCCCCTCTGTCATCTTCCATACAGTTCATTTTTAGTATTTCTTCTGTTTATAGCCATGTATTTCCTTAAACAAAACAAAAAACTGTAAACTCATTGCATGGTTTATACCATAATTTTAAGTAAGATGATTGTTTTTTCTCAAATCTCAAGAATGCATATTTATAGTCTAGTCTTGAAAATCAATAATCTAAAAAAAAGAGAGTAACAATAATACAGCAGATAGTCTGATGAGAACCTCCTTCTTTGTATAGTGTTTAGAAATTTCTTCAGAAGAGCCACAGGCAGAAAAAGATAAATGAGACAACGAGATTATAAAGGATGCTGAAAATAAAAGTTTGCTATGACAAGACGAGTTTGTTTTGACAAGACAACATCTGATGTATAAACTTCAAAGTGATTTGTCTTGGAAAACTGATTCATTACCACGTAGTCATGGCATGTGTGGCCCATACATATGGGCAACACGTAATGCCTCTAAATAGACCATCTACTCAACCTCACAAGGGCTACAAGAACTAAACCCCGAGAAGTAGTCTGCCTTGCAGTGGCCTGCGGTGTTCACAGATGGTTTGCTGCTGTGAGGTGTGTAGACATCACCTTTAGATTAGGCAGTCCCTTAGCTGCAAATGATTTGGATTCAGAAGACTGTGCAGAAGAAACACAGCATATTAACCATTTAGATACCTTCTGGCAGGCACCACAGTTAGCCTGCACTTGTACTACTAGTTAGGCTGGATGGTCTGGTCAGTGTGTCACTAAGCAGCTCAACTGCTTAGTCCAATAGAGGATACACAAAAATGGCCTCTCCAGTGGAAGGGAAAAGAAAAAATGCCTATGGATTACTAGAGGATTATGTTGAATAAATAGTATTCTTCCTATCTAAGGAAATTTAGTAGCTACTTAACTTTCTGAAGAAGATAATGTCACTGACCTTTCCCTTTTAATACATGAGACCCTGACCCTGTCTGAGCTTCATAAAATTTAATTACTCCAGGGACCTAATTATTATATTACATTTCAGCATTGGTGATATCAGGCATTAACTCAAGAATGTGATTTTTCAAGTCATAAGATCTGTCAGAAAAATATATTCATCTTGGGAATAGAATGAATATAGAAACTAGTTTAATCACATACCTCTAAAGAATAAATTCTGAATTGTTTAGCTCTTAAAAAAGTCTGTAGTTTTTCTGAGTTTTTACTGTACAAACTAATGTGGATTATGACAAGTTTATTTTATGCTGGCATGTTCAATAGGATGTATTTTTATATATATGCATTAAGGATTGAGATTTTTCTTCTTATAAATGCAGATGAGATAGCTTTCATCCTAAGTGCTGAATATATTTCTTCTAAAAATGTAGGGAAACAGACTGCACTTAAAATAGGCTTTGGCTCTGCACAGATGAGGTGAGGAAATTGCAGGGGGATAGGTTTTTCTCTATGGTGGACTTCTGTCATTTAATTATTTGCATGAATACCATGTATTGTTCTGAATACCATTGCAATACAATACCTGCAATAGCAATCAGTTGTTATTCTTCCCATTTCATTCATGCACTTTTGCTAAACAACAGGACAAAAAGCACTAGTATTTAGAGGCAAGAGATTAAATTGCTGAAGCATTATCTTTAGAGCTATATATTAAGACAAGAAGCAAAAGAATGTAATCCTTTTTAAAGGTTTGGGGTTTGGTTTTGTCCTTTTTTGTGCCAGAAGAGTTAATTTGAAAGCTTCTCATTGAAAACTACCAAAATTATGTTTTCACACATAAACTCACAATGATGTTTCTTAAAAAAACCAATTCCTTTCATTCATTCCTCATTTGCAAATGATGAGACTGTTTATCCCAGCAAACAGAGTGTGTACCATTCTGTTGTCATCCTGTTTCTCCTCCTTCAGGCTGCTCCCCTCATTTTCCCTGAGTGCATTTCTGAAGAGCATATTATATTTACAAAGTCCTTATTTATTCAGATAGCATTAGGTACTGCCTAAGATTGTTGATAATTCTTACAGTGTTTACTGTCTGATTTCCTGCTCCATTGCACATGAGAAGCAGTACTAACTTTTAAGTCAATGAGCCAGCACAGATGATGTGGTCTATTAATTTTTAAAGTGTTGTTTAAAATATATCCCCAGAGGAAACAGTAAAAGTAACATTTTTTTTTCTTGCGCTTCGATTGTTCTCTAATTATGTGACCAATGCTGAATATGAAAAACTTTACAGAGATTAATCTCTCTGTATTCACTGCAATCAAAGTTTTTTGAGGTAGTACGCAATTTGCCCATCTAATGCTTCAAATTGTAGGATCTGGATCACATTAACATGAAACAACAATTTGCTATTAGAATTAGGGCAATTACAAGATAACTCAGGCATTAAGCTTTCACCATACACAATTTTGCTCCATAAGCTAGTAGATGCCAGCAATCAAAGTCTATAAGATGTTTTGACACATTTTTTCTTCATTTTCATGCTTAGACTTCTGAACAAAAGAGACTAATAAGATTTGCTAGCTTTAATTTCAGCTTTAATGTTTATTTTGAGAAATATATCCTGCCATGAGATAATTGGATATATATTTAAATAACTGAATTAAGAAAAATCTTTTCGAAGTAGTGTTGTTCAATGTGTAGGTCCCAAACTTGATTAAGGAAGAGACAGAGGAGCCCATTCAATGCCTTTCATCTATCACTGGTTTGCACCTGCTGTCGGCATACAGAGGAGCTTGCAGGCAGCTGCCTGGAAGGGGCTCTCTCATATTTCAAACAGCAGGAATCTTCTGGCATTTGGCCATGGACTCACCTTTGTAATGACTGAAAATCCACATGCGGTCCTACTGCCAAGATGCCTCTGCCATCTCTCACTCCAGAGTAGGGGAAGATTGAGAAGCCTTTTTGTATTTTCTAGCTAACAGCTGCTGAATGGAAAATACCAGCAGTATTCAGTATTTTTCAGATATCCTGAAGAAAAACCCTGGTGATGATAGTGGAAACTGAATTGAGCTGAGAAAAATACTGGAAAATCTATTTGACGTTGTACAGATACTTTTCCAAAACAGAAAATTCCATGCAGAATATCATCTTTCAGAAACATAATCTTGCTGCTTGTATAAGAACATCCACAAGGAGTTTACTTCAGGAAGGAAGCAGCTCTTACTTGCTGAGCTGATCCTTGGTGCTGTGTTCCTCTGTTATGAAATGTTGTGCTTGGCACTTCTACAGAACCGGGAAATTTTATCAAATACTGAAAAATCCTCAACTTAGACTGAAATCTCAGATTCTTCCCTTTGCATCTGAGAACTCTGCACGATTTGCCTCTGAAATAAGATATTTCAAGCCAGGAAAATTTAAAGCAATTATAACAATGTCATCAGACTGTGCCTGTCAAATGATGATGACTGCAGTGACCTCCTCAGAGTTTTTCCTGAATACTACCTTTCTCACCAGCAGTACCATTAATCAAAGATGTGACGCACGTATCTCTGTATAAAACTGGAAGTGAGTCAGCCACTGTAGATATATGTGACTCCTTGCAGATGCTCAGGCATCACTGAGTCGTGACTTGAGCAACCAACTGCTTCAAAGCTGCACGTTATTTGAAGCATTCTTTCATAGAAAGAAATAATCAGGAACCTTGTTCCTAGTTTAGTTCTATTACATAACAAGATGTGTCAGGTATCACATATTGCTGCACACAGATACTGAAAGGATGAAAATACAAATACATGACTTTTATCTTCCCTCTACTATTTGCAGCTAAGGGAAGAGAATCACATATGTAGATTGTAGATATCTCTTAGCATAAGAATGTAAAGATTTTGTTAAAAAGAACTTGACGCTTACTGTGTTGATTTTTTCTTTTTATCTTTCATCATGTTTAGTAAAAGCAGAAATATTGTCAATAAAGAAATTGAACAACTGGACATTATGGTTATGGGTGATGGTTGGCCAGCTGGCTTTAACCATCTAACAGTTAAGCTTCCAGTCCAAGATGGCATTCAGGATCTCTCCATAATTAAAGGTGAGACATCCTACAGAAACCCCCTGAGGAGCCAGTCACTCCACCACCTATTTTAAAATTAAACTAAATGCCCTTGGATTTGCCTCTCATTGTTGATTAACTTTATCTAATGTAGACTGGACACTTCATTTGGATACCTAAAATTTGTTGTCATGAATCCTAGCTTAGAAATTATGGTATATGCAGCCAATGATACACTTAAAAAAGGTGCTTGCCTCATTTCAGTTACTCTTGGCAAGATGCTCTTCATTAGATATTTAGTCCCATTGCTTTAATATAAAATAGCCTTAGAGAGATAGCAAAACCATAGGCTTAAAAAGCCTGCTGATGAAAAGTTGTTCTTTGTACTCAGTGGACAGACAGTTCCTAGTTTAGGGTAACACTGCATAAACCATAAATTTTTTAGAGCAATACTGTTCTTTTCACATGTTTCAATAAGGTATCTGTTGGCAAAGGTAGTAGGAGTCTAATGTATCGTTATGTTGGGCTGTCAGGAAGCGCAGCTCATTGAGGCTCACTGAGGATTTAAATGTACGGGTTGTCCTGTCAGTCACTGCAGTCACGGAAAATAGTGCTCTTTTTTTATCAGTATGTTTCTTTGCAAATAGGTTGGACAAATCTGTATGTGCTTTTAGTCATCTCTCTATGATTTTGCTGCCTGAGTTTACATAAAGACAAACCAAGTCTGTATGATTAGAGAACAGAAGTTAAGACCGCTTGAGACCATCTGAACTACTGCAAAGATAGTAACAAGTTAATTAAGAGCCTGTTCACCTATAGCAATTTTTCCAGTGCTTTGCCAATGCTGACATAAGTATCACTATTGGAATTAATGCAAAACTTATCAGCACTTTTTTATCTTCATGGAAAAACTACGCTTTAACAAACTTAAATGAGTGTCCTTAAAATAAATAACTAGTTAGTAAAATCTGATTCTCTAGGAAATATTGAAATCATTCTGTTTTAACCACAGACCGAAGCAACACAACAATATCTATTTCTTTTATAAAAAAGGGCAAAGTGTGTAGAAAAGCTGTACCAATGATAATAGATTTTTTTTAGAGTTCCTGATCCTAAAAGAGCTGACAGATAAACTAACCAAGAGAGCGTGTAACTGCATCTAACTGAACTAATATTCTGTTTCATTTTAGATTTATGACAAAATCTGGTTATAAAGCCACTTTTATGAAACCTCCTTATTTGCACCAATAGATTATTTCTTATCAATTGACAGAGGGGAAAAATCCACTATTATTTTCCTGAATCTCACTGAACAGTTCAGAAGTGATTCCACAAGGACAATCAAAGACAACTTTTATTATTTGAAAATAGCTCTAGGGATCTTAAAATATTAGAAATAAGATGGTTTGACCTTAGTGCAGTGAAAGCCTTACATGCAATTTTAAGGAGCAAGAACTTTTCAAGAAACGTGGTCTGAATGAAGACATATACTGTGAACTGATATGGCATTAGTCTGTGGCATGCAGCAGGTTTCAGCAAAGATAATAGTGCTTACATTTTCAGAATGTTTCTATCATAGGGTCTGAGCCAAAGGTCCTTTGAAGTCAATGGCATTTTTCCTTTTAAAAATTATATATTATTAAATCAGTAGAACTGAAATCATAGTCAGACCTAAGTGAAATAGTAGATGCAGGCTGACATTAAAACTATGGTTCCTACCTTTGGTAGAACTCAAAGCCCTCAGTTCTAACTTCATGTTAATCCTCCCTGAATAATAACACTGCCAAGCAATTTATTTGCAGAGTTTAAGGCTGGAACCTCTTGATCTGAAACACAAGCTCCAACGCATGAGCCAATCATTCAGAATTGCTGCATTTTCATCACAGGCAAATGCAATCTACTAAATTATCTACGTCACTAGAGGAAACACATGCTGTACATGGGTCAAGGGCATGTTTGCAAGGAGAAAAGCAGGTAAAAAGAGTTTTATACCTACCCAAAGAAACCCTTCCCCATCCATTTAACCAGGTCTTGGCTGCACCTGGTATGGTGTAGGTCACTCATAGTGTGTCTAGATTAGTAATTTGGTGTACTTCAGAGGTACCTTTGGTGGTCAAATTTGTTTTACATCCATATTTAAGGAACCACAAGTTACAGCCTCAGGTGCAGCACCAGTGTGCTCAAAACAAGTTCCTCTGTCACTGAACTGAGGTTGAAGTTGAACCCTATAGAGAAATGGATGCAATAGCAGGAGTTTTCAAGTGAATCTTGTTAGTAGAAAATAAGTGTCTCCCTTTCTGCCTCAATAAGAAGTTCTTAAGGATACCAGTGCATATTTATTCCTTATTTTGGGTTTTCTAACTATGCCTGATTCCCTAATTAACTAAGCTGTATGTATGAAGTAGAAGAAATCCAGAGGAGAGCTACCAATCGGAATCATGGAAGTTATTTAGAAGGTTTTTCACAAGATCATAGACAACATATTTAAGCCTAAAGAATTATAGCAGATGCAGAAGCCTGGACTGAAAGAAATGTAAAATTTCAATATTTGTAACAAAAAAAAATCCCCAAACCTTCAAAGGAAATGTGAAAACTGTATAACAAGGACTCTGCTCTTTTAGCATTCACAATGTAAGTAGCAAGACTTTTCCTATGCAGGAACCTGAGTTTTTAAATAAAAAACTGACTAAAGCTACTACTAAAAACCTAGGTAAACCTACTAGTAAAAGTAACAGTTTTTCAGAAATTGTTTTCTCTTGAAAGAGTGACTCCTTACAAAGGAAGTAAGGGAAGCTTTTGTTTTTAATAATTAAATTTATCTTCTTCCACATTTGATAAACAAACCCAGAGGCATTTTTGTGACTTTTGTGATCACAGCTTTCATGTTGTGGAAAACAAATCATGCCCACCCTCTCTCTTATCTTGTACAGCTGTAGGTATTAGCAACTGCAAAAATTTGTTCCTCATTATTACATGTAAGACTTCCTATGGAGTGTATTGAAGCTCTTGGAAGTGCCAATAAAAAAATCCCTGGGGTAGGAACACATGATTAAGACTTGATACCCTGGCCACATATCACTGTGTTAGAACATTTCACTGGGATGGCAGGGAGAGTGTGAAGTCTCACACTGGCCTGAATACTTGCTTTGTAATTGACTGAAGGAAACGAACTTGCATACATGCTCTGTTTCTGTATTATTTTACTTCTAACTGTTGTAGAATGGACACCCTCTTAAAAGTACAGACATAAATTTGCTGCAAAAGTTTCATTTTCTTAGGGATTTTTTGCAGTCTTTATTGAGCACTTCAGGTTTCAGTAAGAGTAGAACTCCAGAAAAGCAGAGGAGTGAATGCAGATTGAGCCATGATAATCTTTCTCCCAGTTTTGACACATACTGGAGGAGCAGTGACAGTAAAACCTTTCCTCATCTTGTCTTACTGAGGGAGGACTGTAGCCAAAATAGCTGTCAAGCCCTCAGGTTTCACAGGCTCTAAATTTAAAAGTTTTAAAGAGAAGCTCAGTATTGAGTGATAGTGATGGGCAATGTCCAGTTAGACAAAACAACCTTGTACTTGAAGACTTAGTACTGATGTGTTATAATAGCTATTTGTAAGTTACTGCCTTGAAATTAAAAGTATCTTAAAGCAATCTAACAAAACACAAAACCATCCATGCAATCGGGCAGGAAACAGCTGAGATGGGTTGTTTTAACAGTTATATCAGAGCCTATGAAATCTACTTTCTAAAGGACACCTGAAGGACGGTATTAATCACAGAGATCAGAACAATAGCAGCCATAATGATCTGCAAGCAATGGAAACCCATGATCATTAAAACCTCTGCCACTGGCATTACAACAATATTATTTTTACATATAATGACTAAAGGCAGAGATAAGTGTGACACCAACAGCAAAAGAACTTTAAGAGAGACCTATCTTTATTTCCTCATGCAGGAGCGGTAAGCTGAAGTCTGAGAGGCTCTTCCACTTTTTACTTTAGATATTTCTACAGAGGATATCTGAAGGAGATTCTCATCCAGCAGAACCAAAACTTAAAACCAGCTCTCATGTAATCAAGAATCCAGTGAGTAACTCTTACATCACTTGACCACTTTCTTAGAATAAGAAATGCTGATGTTGATTCAGCTAAATTGTCAGCAGCTACTAAGAATATACTCATAAATGCATTGTGCTGGATGTTTCATTTTCAGTTAAATTACTTCTTATTATGATGTTTCTTTTGTACTGTTCTCATGCCATAATTTCTTCATATGATCATCACAGCAATGCCCATCCAAAATGACAAATAGAAATCTTCAGACTATTGCATAGGAAAACATATCAGGAGGATTTTTCTTCAACTATGTGGACTCTAATCCACTTTATATGGAGATAATCCTGCCATATGTATCTAACACCTCAGGATATGTGCTTTACATTACAGAGAATGGTTATGCCAAGCATCCAAAACCACAGAGTTTAATGAAGGACAGTATCAGTTTGCCTCTAGCATATCTCTAATTTGAGTATAACTTGAATTGTCTTGTGGGAGCTCTGCTTGTTTGGATAAACTCTGAATTTGTTTTGCCTACTTAAAGATATAGCTTAAAGAAAAACCTCTACATTATATAATATCAAACAGCTTAACTACTACATCTAATTATATTAAAGACTAAACTACTGGAAGCAATGAGAACACTTCAAATTTGATTATGAACATGAAAGCAAATGGTAAGCAGCAAGTTTAACATAGACTGTGCTGTAAGTACCCTTGAAAAATCTATGTCCTTGCCATCCTTTTCAATATCAAGCTACATTTTGTAGGTCATACTGTAAACCATCCTTGGAAGAAATATCCCTGGAGGAAATTATCAGAATTGCCTCTAGCAATTGTCACTGCCTTGAGCAGCAGAACTGTCTGGTTTTGAAAAAGACTAAAAGTGCAGTTTGATTTTCTTCCAAGCTCAGGAAGGAAATGTTGCCTCAGTTTCCTGCAATTCAGCTTGAAATGTTCAGCTCTTCACAAGAAGGATTAGAAAATTAGTCTTTGCAAAATGAAACTTCAGTCTTAAGGATTCAGCACTTCAGATCTGAAGATTAAACAGAACTGTCAAGTGGGGTGAATTTTTCAGCAGAATAAGCATTGCACTTGTATGGTGAGAGATGCAGCCGTCTTTGATTCATCAGCTGTAATTACATGGGCAGAAATATGCCCAGGTGTTATAAAGAATGAAAGCCTGAAGGGTTACAGTGCCTAACAGGCTTTTAGAATCCAAAGAGAAGCATAACTCAAAAAAACCAAACCAAACCAAAAAAAAAACCAACCCACAACTACCTAACCAAAACCACAAAACAACAAAACTTTTATTCTTGACTACTTTTTTTCTTCAGTTCTCTTTTCTTAGAATTTATTCTGCCACACAAGTGGTAAAGGTATGCTAATATGTGATACATGGCTAGCAATATCTGGAAGTGGAGGTTGATAATGGGACAATTTACTGTACATCAACTTTATGGGGCTGTCCTTCAAAGTTTGTGAGAGATGTATGGAAAATGATATGTTTTCTCTATGAAAATATTTCCATATTTCCAGTATGTAAATATTCTGCAGTGGATATTGGGGGGAAAATGCAACAAATATAATTAAAAGATTTAAAATTTTTC
Organism: Megaceryle torquata; assembly: GCA_024611175.1. Taxonomy (NCBI): domain Eukaryota; kingdom Metazoa; phylum Chordata; class Aves; order Coraciiformes; family Cerylidae; genus Megaceryle; species Megaceryle torquata. The sequence continues at coordinate 19,771 of JANIJG010015186.1, read as the reverse complement.
TTTTACATTTTTCCAGAATTGCTTTACTACTGGATTTTACTGTCTTGAAGATTTTACTAGAACCACTTACAGGTTGTATTGGTTCTGTTTATTTCTGTGTATTCTCCACAGGCACTCCTAAGAGATTTCCATTGATCCATATGGTCTGTGCATACTCTGCTAGATTTCTGTTACAGCATTTCCTTCTTGTACAAGATACTAGGTTTTCTGAGAAGAAACTCCTGGATTGCTTGTTTCCCTGATGTTAGTTGCATGATATTACCACAGCAAAAAGGGCACCTGAGGTTAGACTCAGGCTGAAGAGTGATGGGGGTTTCTTCTCCTTCAGGCTCTTGAGTGTGAGCGCAGATTCGTGCCCAGGCAGCACAACACTAACCAAACAGGAATTCAAGTTCCACACTGGGCCTGTGCTTAAAGCAACTGTATAGACAGTATCAGTCTAGATGGCTGAGTGTACTGCAATCTGTATGACTTGTATGCTAGATCACATCATTAAAAGTTTATATTTATCACTATCATTTACTCTCATTATTGTTAATATAAAGGATCAAATGAAGAAACATAACAATTCTGACAAATAGCTATTTTGGTTGTGAGGAATTTGCCATATCAATCTATCTAAACATTTATTTAATTTGTCAGTCTCGATGACAGGTTATTGCCAGCTACTTCAGAGAGAAACCTTTAGAATATTGTGCACAGGTTGAAATATCTTCCTAGTACTGGAAAAGTGATTTTGTTTTTTTCAATTATAAGTAAGATACTTAAGTATAGGTGAGTTTGGGGGGAAGGTACAACAACAGTTGCCATGGAACCTCTGGAGAGGGACTTTTATAATACAGGCATATGGTGATGGGACACTGGGCAACGGTTTTAAAATACAGCAGGGTAGATTTAGATTAGACTTTAGGAAGTTCTTTACTACAAAGATGGTGAGACACTGGAACAGGTTGCCCAGAGAAGTTGTGGATGCCCCATCCCTGGAAGTATTTAAGATTAGGCTAGATGAGGCTTTGAGCAACCTGATCTAGTGGGAGGTGTCTCTGCCCACGGCAGGGGGCTTGGAACTACATGATCCCTAAGGTCCCTTCCAACTCAAGCCGTTCTATATCTGAATGTAATTGAGGACTAATATCTAATAATTATTTAGTTTGGATTTTTATTTATTTCTATAAAAAGTTTTTCAAAGTCTTGTCCATTTATTTTGTGGCTGTCAGTTTCACAGGCTAATTGTGTAGATACGAATACGTGGTTGTGTGTGGTTTTATTTACACTGTAGTAAATATGCTACCTTTGTTCCTACATTATAAATGTCACTGTTGAATTATCATTGTCTGTAGGATTAAGTAAATGTGGGTTTTTTGCAGCACTGTGTTTTGCTTTCTGCCATTTTTTTCTTCGATATTGATCCCTTTGCTATCCAAACAACAACCAAATTGGGAATTTAACAAAATATTTCATGACAAATATTAATTCCATGTAGAATACCCTAAGATACCAATTAAACTCATATGAAAGCTGTTTAAAAGCTGATATGACACTGTTTTCATCTAATTTCATATGCCTAGCGTGGTATCCACACTGGGAAAATGGTTCCTAACTACCACCCATTAGATGAAAACTTTGTGAAATCTTAATCACCAATTATTGTTACTTCCATTTTGCAGAATATTCTGCTAATAGAAATCTTAGTGCAGCCAAGGTTTGAATGCACTTCTCTAGTGGCATCACAATACTTGTCTGATCACGTCCTCTCATGCTTCCTAGCAGATTTCTGTTAAAAGAAAACTAGATTACACCAAATGTGTATGGCCTACAGTAAGCCATCTTGGGAGACAACAGACATGTTTTAAAGGATGCACAGATGCTTTAAAGGACACCTGTGTATTGCAGGGACACATTCTACTTTACCTCCTACTTCTCTGGCTATGCTGGAGGAGAAATATTTGGCATACAGAGACCATTTGCTGTATCATTCTAAGGACTAATTTCTGAAGTGTATCTGACAGCATGAAACACGAGCTTCTTCATTTACTGTGCACACATGTGGTTCAAGTCACAGACCTTTTGTTTTGTGCTAGTAGGAACACACAAACTGGGAGCTGCAAAGCATGTGTTTCAGCAACCCCACTAGGCTGGAGCTAGTGGCAGGCACAGAAAAAAGATCTATCTTCTTACTTGTAGGTGAAATTTTGGTAAATAAATAAATAAAAAACAAACAAACAAACAAACAAACAAACAAAAAAAAAAAAAAAAAAAAACCAAACCAACACCAACAACAAAAAAGAAAACCAACCAACCAAACAAAAAAACCCCAAAACCCACAACAAAAAAAACCCAAGCAAATTAGAGATGGTGCATCTCTAGTGGAAAAAATATTTCCATTCATAAATGGAAATTTACCTACTCCAGCTGAACCAAAATAATCAATATCAGAGGTGCCTTGTTCCAGGGGACTGCTGGAACTGTGCATGAAATGAGCCAGTTATCAAGCTACACTGAAACTAAAATGAGTGAGTGTTAAATAATGCTTTAGTTCCTCTTGGCTTGTTTCAGTGACAAATTCCATTTTAAACAGTTAGATGATTACAAGCTTTGAAATTAAATTTCAGGATGAATAATTAAGCAGCATTCTCCAGTGTCTGTGAGAAATCACATTCCCTGCACTAGAAACTTAGAGTAATAGATACAGGAGTAGATTGGTAACACACTTCTGATTAAATTTAGTCTGTGTAGAATGGCTTCTCATAGATTGCAGTCAATATTACACTGAAGTCAGCTGCCTGTTTTATATAATTAGGTTTAATATTAACAAATTATAAGAATAAAAATTCTCCAAACTGCATTTACATTTGAAAATTAGGTAAATTGGGCTACTTGTATGGGAAGTAGCCAAAAATATAATCATTTACATCTGAAATGAATCTTTAGCTGAGATTCATAAAAAGGCTGGGGATTTTTCTTTGCCAAGTTGAGAAACTCATTACAAAGAAATATTTACATGTTTGATTTATAGACAAGAGCTGTTTCAGCTTAAGAGAAGCTTTCTTTTCCTGCTAGCAAAACTCAAATAACTTGGAATTTAAAATAAAAGCAGAAGAAAGGTGAAAATCAAGAGTTATCTTTCTATTTGATCCCTTTTATGTCATCCCTTTAACCTGTGACATGAGCATGTGTCTCAGATTCCTCTTTGGTAGATTCAGAGCAGGCACTAGAATGTGATATTTCTTGGACCATGACTCCATTCTTTATAAAGGGACGTTATCCATTCCTACCACCAAAGGTTCCTGTAGTGGCAAATACTCCCAGGGTCTGAGAGGCTTTTGATCTTGGAAGCAGGAGGTTCATATTCTTGTCCATTTTTTAAAAAAATAAAAATAAAAATTTGCTGGATAGTGCTTTACCTTATTCTAAAATGGAAAATATTTATCTGTAATAGAAAAATCACTGAGCACTGCAGGCACTTTTTCAATTAATCTAAATCATATTTGTGTGATATCAGTAGAATTTTGTCATGGTTCTGGAATAGGAATTTTGACCAAAGAGTCTAAATATTAAATTCTTGAAGGAGATGGGGCAGCAAAAAAAAAAAAAAAAAAAGTACAGTTGTAAAATGAAGAAAAAAAAGTTTGCAGATGACACCAAGATGAGTGGTATAGTTGACACACCTGAGGGACAGGAGGACCTTCAGAGGGACCTTGACAAGCTTGAGAAGTGGGCCCATGTGAACCTCTCGAGATTCAACAAGTCCAAGTGCAGGGTCCTGCACCTGGGTTGGAGCGACCCCTGGTTTCAATATAGTCTGGTGCATGAAAGGGATTGAGAACATCCTAGTAGAGAAATACTTGGGGGTAATGGTGGAAAAAAAGCTGGGCATGAACCAGCAACGTGCACTCATAGCCCGTAAGGCCAACTGTATGCTGGGCTGCATCAAAAGAAGAGTGGCTAGCAGGTCAAGGGAGGGAATTCTCTATTCTGCTCTGGTGAGATGCCACCTGAAGTACTGTGGCCAGCTCTGGAACCCCCAACACAAGAAAGGCTTGAACCTGTTGGAGTGGGTCCAGGCCATGAAAATGATCAGAGGGATGGAGCACCTCTCCTATGAATAAAGTCTAGGACAGTTGGGGTTATACAGCCTAGAGAAGAGAAGGCTCTGAGGAGACCTTATTGCAGCCTTTCAGCACTTACAGGCCTATAAGAAAGATGGGGACAATCTTTTTAGCAGGGCCTGTTGCAACAGGACAAGGAGTAATGGTTTTAAACTAAAAGAGGGTAGGTTTAGACCAGATAAAAGGAAGAAAGTTTTTTACAAACCGGATGGTGAAACACTGGAAGAGGTTGCCCAGAAAGGTAGTAAATGCTCCATTCCTGGAAACATTCAAGCTCTGGTTGGACAGGCCTTTGAGCAACCTGATCTAGTTGAAGATATCCCATTTTATTACAAGGGGGTTGAACTAGATGACCTTTAAATGTCACTTTCAACCCACAGCATTCTATGATTCTATGAAAAATAAGTGACTGCTTGTCACTGGCTTTGCATGAGAACAATATATGATGAATAAAACAGAAGAAATAATCACAATGGCATGAGTGGAGTATGTTCCTCATAATTCATATAATTACTGTCCTGTGTGTTTCCATGAAATGCAGTTGTCTTTCTGAACCCATGCTGTAAAAACAAAGGAGTTTCTTTCCAACAAAATCTCTTGGCCTTCCATACTATAAGTGCTTCTGGGGAAACCACATCACTCAATAAACCTTTCCAATGGACCATGGTACTGACCTTTTTTCCTATCTTTATTTCTTTTTTCAACAAGATCACATAGTCATGTGTTTCAGAATAATGACAATTTAGGTAGAAATTAATAGTGAATGTTCTTGACCCAGAGATTACTGAGTTCAGTAACTTTTATTGGTTTTGGATTACACCCAGATTCAGGGTGCAAAAGTATCTCATTGTGTCATCCAGATTTTCAGAAGCTCACCTCTCATTAAAAATTAAAACAGTAACCAACTTTTCTAAAGAGTTTAGCACCTTCTCTGCTGAACTGTTTAATTAGCCTGACCAGAAGTGTCACAATGGGAGCTTCTGGACACAGAACAGATTTGAAAACTGGCCTTTAAATTCTCATCATATGTTTGTATATTTCTCTGCATGTTTATTGTAATGAATAACCTATACCATTTCTCTGCTTCTCTAAAGAAGTACATTTGTTCTCACACTTGCTTGAAAATCAGCAAATATTGCTTCTCCTTTCAGTCACTGTAAAGAAACCAGAAGAGTACTTTGTATTCTGGTATAATAATTTAGTTTTAGATATATAATGCTAAAGCATTTTTCCAGTTTCACTGGTCCAGTATTGGACCGTTATTTATTTCCATGTACAATTTTTCACTTATATACAAATGACACTTTAAACTCTTCCAGTCTTCATGCAGATAACACCATTAAATCTATTTTATTTTGTTGTTTCTCTTGTACAAACTCTTGACCTGCATATATGTATAGAATGCACGTGAGTGCCAGGAAAAAATTGCTAATTTTGCTTAACTAGAAATTGTGACTAGACCTCACTTTCTGGCATGAGAACACAAATTAGTTTCAGAAATAATCTGAATCATTTAGTTCAGGTAGGATAATAATCCAGATATGAAACATTTTCAAAGGACACTTCAGAAGGGAAAGCCACCCTGCAGGAAGATGTGGATAGGCTGGAAAAGTGGGCTAACAAGAACCTTATGAAGTTCAAAAAGGACAAGTGTAAGGTCTTGTGCCTGGGAAAACATAATCCAGGACTGCAGTACAGGCTGGGATCTACCTGGCCAGAGAGCAGCTCTGTGGAAAACGACCTGAAGGTCCCGATGTACAACAAGCTCAATCCTAGCAGTGTGCTGCAGCTACAAAGGCATCAACAAGGGCATCACCAGCAGCAATAAAGAAGTCATTATCAAAGTCTACTCTGTACTTGTCAGGCCACACCTGGAATACTATGTTCAATTTTGGCCCTTGTTATACATAAAAGAAGTTGGCAGGCTGAAAAGTTTCTCTGTGGATATTTTGATTGGACAGAAGAGGAAAATTTTTCACTATAAGAGCAACCAGCTATTGAAATAATCTCCACGGGGAAGTGGTGGATTCCCCAACATTGGACACTTTTAAGACTGAGCTGGACAGGGTGCTGGGCCATCTTGTCTAGACCATGCTTTTGCCAAGAAAGATAGGACCAGGTGAGTCTTGAGATCCCTTCCAACATGGTATTCTATGATTCTGTGACCCATGTCTGAAAGAAAAGTGTGGTTTCATGCTGACAGTTTGCTGGATCTGGAAGACAGGATGTTTGTGTAATGTGTTAGATAGGATTTCAACATTGAAAATGTGTTGACTGATGTAAAAATTATTTAACATTCTGAAAGCATTAAGTAAAATGCCATTTATCAAGAAAAGGGGATCATACCCTACTGCAAAATGCTGGTAATTCCCAATGAACTCAGGCTTAACTTTCAAAGAGAACAGTGACAGAGGTGATACAGAATCACTATATCCAGGAAAACTTAGAAGTGAAATCTAAAACCTGCATGCAGACGTGCTAGAGAGCAGCAGTGTGAGCAGAAAATCGGAAGCACTCAAGACTATAAACAATCTAATCTATGTCTTGAGCCAGAATGGCTTACAGGGCTAGAGAGGTTAAAGTGCTCTAACTTCTACAGGCAAAAATGCTACCAAAATTCATATTACAAATATCACATTTAGCCATCTTTTTCTTATTAAACTGATGAGTTGCTTCTTCAAGTCAAGCTTCAAAATGAGCCCGGAATAAAATTACAACACCAAAAATCTGATCCACAGCAAAACTCCTCCTTGGCTCTGCCTTGACACTGCAGAAGGACATGTTATATCAATTAATGTGCCAGTTCATAAAAAAAATGCAAAAGGCTGTTTTTCTATTAAGGCCTTGCAGACACAGACAGATGTTCATGTATAAGAAGCAATTTCACTGATAGTTTACATTTGCTGCCAAAGTTACATTCTATTACAGTTGATTTTTTATTCACTGTTTTTTTTTTCATCCATGATTATTTTCCTGTAGCATTTTTACTTTAGTTTGCATCAGCAGAATCCCCTGCATAGTGTTTGCATATCTAATAAATCTACAATTTAAACAGTGGACTCAGTTGCAAACTTCCATTCAACATAGTTCAACACAAGCATGTGTTTTGTGTCAGAAAATAACTATCCAGCTTATTTTTGTCCTGTAGTCTGTCTTGAGCCTGAGAAGACACAGGTGCTCATTGCTACCATGTGCTTCTGAAAGTAAAACCCACCACAGAATTATTTCATTTATTGATCAGCATTAATCCAGAACCACTATTGTTCCAAGTTACAAGACTCTACTTTAAAAATGGCAGGACTCCTGTATGCATGGAGCAGCATCCCACACTTCCATATGTGCCATGCCCAGGATTCTGCACATAGTGAAAGGCAACACTTTCTGGAAAGTCTCATTGGCAAAAGAATCCACAGGAGCAGAGGAGAAGAACTTAATCTCTTCACATGAAGTAGCTCATCATTATCTACAGAATCTATTCATTTGCATAAGTGTAATGCCCAGAATTCCTCATGTGCATACCAATACTCCTCATGAGTATTGGTACCTATACACACAGCATACATTGCAGACCAGCAATGTTCTTCAAGTGAGTAAGTTTGATTGACTAAGAGTACAACGAAGACAAATAGTCCGGATGATGAAGGTCTGAAAACTTTGTTGATCCCCTCCACAAAATTAGTAGCTGTTCTCTCTTAGTCAGGATGTTGCTTTAGAATCGAGAAACCACAGAATCATGATTTGGTTAGAAGAGACCCTTAAGATCATCAAGTCCAACCTTTAAGCCAGCACTACCAGGTCACCACTAAACCATGTATCTAAGCACCACATCTGTATGTCTTTTAAATGCCTCCTAAGATGGTGGTTGCCTCAGGACCATGTTCCAGTGCTTCACAGCTCTTTTGGTGATTAAATTTTTCCCAATACCCTATCTAAACCTCCCCTGGCACAACCTGAGGCTGTTTCCTCTTGTCCAATTGCTTGTTACTTTGGAAAACAGTACAACACCTACCTCACTACAACCTCCTTTCAGGCAGCTGTAGAGAGCAGTAAGGTCTCCCCTAACCCTAATTTTCTCCAGGCTAAGCAACCCCAGATGTCTCAGCCATTCCTCAGAAGAATTTTTCCTTAGACCCTTCACCAGCTTTGCTGCCCTTCTTTGAACATACTCCAGGGCCTCAATGTCTTTCTTGTATTGAGGTGACCAAAACACAGTACTGAAGGTGAGATCTCACCAGTGCTGAGTACAGGGGGACAAATCACTTCCCTAGTCCTTCTGACCACACTGTTTCTGATACAGGCCAGGATGCCACCTGGACACAATAATGACTCACATTAAGCCAGCTGTTGACCAGCACCCCCAGGTCCTTTTCCATCGGGCAGCTTTCCAGCCACTTGTTCCCAAGCTTGTAGCATTGCATGGCTACATCTGGTGACCCAAGTGCAGGACACAGCACTTGGCCTTGGTGAACTTCATACCATTGGCCTTGACCCATCACTGCAGTCTGTCCAGATCCCCCTGTAGAGCCTCCCTACTCCCATGCAGATCAACACACTTGGCTAACTTGGTGTTTTCTGCAAACTTATTGAGGGTGCCCTCGATCCCCTCATCCAATAATTGATAAAGATTTTAAAGAGAACAAGTCCCAGTACAGAACCCTTGGGAATACCACTTTTGCCCAGTGACCAACTGGAGTTAATTATATTCACCACAACTCCTTGGGCCTGGCCATCCAGCCAACTTTTTGTCCAGTGGAATGTATGCCCATCCAAGTAATGAGCAGCCAGTTTCTCCACGACAATGCCATGGAAAACAGTGTCAAAAGCTTTACTAAAGTTCAGGTAGACAACATCAACATCCTCATCTTCTAAGTGGGTCACCTTGGCAGAGAAGGAGATCAAGTTAGTCAAAGCAGGACCTGCTTTTCATAAACCCATGATGATGGGGCCTGATCACCTGGTTGTCCTGTATGTGCCATGTGATGGCAGTCCTTAACCTTCCCATTTGGTGCTTACTTGCACAACATCTGTTCCCTGGACATTACAGTCAACAAGGAACAGCAATCTAGAAGTGTATAAACCACTTAGATACTGACACAAACCCAACATTCATGTCAAACATATTAAAAAGCCAGTACTAATCTAGCCATGGTTAGTTTACCTAAGCCTCTGGCTCAGATATGTAGCTGCTCTGAGGACAATACTCTTTATTTTTACAAGCAGTGTGTATTCCCCAAAACAGTAACATTCTCCCAGGGAAACAGATTAACCTTTAAACACAGAATTTATGTACAATCTCAAAAAGCAGAGAAGTCCTCCTTGTAAGCCCAATTTGTGACTTACCAATAAACATGGGGGTATATAAAACTGTGATCCAGCAATTACAATTTATACTCAAAATGAACACCTCCCAAATGAAATGGTCCCAGTGTGTCTTCTTCAAGTTTTTAAACAATTTTACAGACTCTCAGACTTCTCATACAAAGCAAGATTTCCTAAACCCAGGAAGTTAAATAGAAGCAAGCTGTCAAAGCAGCAAACTCATGATTTGCAAAAACATCTCCTCATAGACTACAGTAAAAGCAACCCCTGCAAAATCATTGACATTTTAATCTTACACATTCACCCTGCAATTGGATTTTTTTTTAATTCCTGCCTCAACTACTGTTATGGAAACTCTCCAAATAAAGTCAAACAATCCTTTAGCAACAAAATGAGTTCTCACAAACACAGTCACAGCAACCAAACTCCTCCACCCTCAAAAAAGTAACCAAGCCACCTCCAGTCTCTCAGGAAATCCTCAGGAGAAACCTGCAGAATACAGAAGTCTGTCTTCTAAAGACAGCCTTTCCAGCTGAATTGCATTAGATTGTGAAAAACATTCTCTTCTGGCCCATTACGTTTTCCCCAAAACTTTTGCATGACTAATCTTATATTGTTGCAAAGATGCTGGTCCTATCATTGCTCCAGAGGCTCTCTTAACCTGTCATCTCTCCTTTTTCCAATTTGACAGTGTGTTTGCAACTATTCTTAAACTTTACTAAGCTTGTGTTTGTTTTGTCCATGTCAGGTCTGTTCGTGTGGCTGCAAGCTTTTGTTTGCTCTTTTTCCATTGAAAAATATTGCCTTTACTTTGTCTCCCTAACTGCTTCACTTTCTTGCACCATTATTTCCTGTTTGGCATAATTTCCCTCTACAGAGGGACTTCAGAGGGACTCTTCAGAAGCAGAACTTTAAAGTTTTCTTGCTGCAGGCTCCAGAAGAAGTCACTCAAAATATCTGTCTGTACCTTTATCGCATTTTCAGTTACTCCATTAATGACTGAGATGATTAATTTTTTTTTTAGCATAGACCAATGATAATCTGAATCCATTTATGACCCATACTTCAACAAGAAGCACTTTTTCTCCTGACTCGTTAGAGGAAATCTACAGAGGTCAGGTCTTTAAATGATGCCATAATCCTGTAAATCTGAAGACAAGCTTGAATGGATAGCAACATTACCTGTCACAAACACATTAAATCTTTTCCAGTTCAGGCAATCTGGAGTTTGATAAACTTGAGAAACTCATGTGTGACATTAAATGTGCTATCCATTCTTGTAAAGAAAAACTCATCTAACAGTTTACCATTGACTGTATGAACACTGTAGTCACAGGCCAATGAATTTACTCCTGCATTTACCTTATTTGAGAAAAATAAGAACTCTCAAAGCCATGCACTTCCCATCGTCTGGGGAATTCAGATTTATCTTCCTATTGGACACAAGATGGCAGAGCTTCCCAATGGAATCAGCACAGCTCTTTGAAAGTTTTGGTTATACCTCCTTTCTGATTTCAAAGGTTTGTCATGCACACTTGCAATGACTCATGGGAATTTGAGTGTCTTCTAGTGACTTTCTTTGAAAGCAGATTTTTACTGCCACATCCGAGCATTTAAGCTAAAGCAAATTGCATTATAAGCCACTTTCTCACCCACTCACCCATTCCAACCTGATATCGGAGTTGCTTCCATTAATCCAACCAGATGACAATTTAGATGGTTAAAAAACAGCAGGAAAAGAGGGATTTTTCTTGTGTCTAGTTTTTTGGTGGGTTTTTTTTGTTTTGTTTTGTTGTGAAAAAAACATTTTTTAATCCCATAATTAAGAACATTCAGCACAGAGTTAACTCTGCAGCAAATGATCCTCTGTAAAGCTTCAAAATCATATTTCTCTCATCTAGGAACAGGATTTTCTGGTACAAGGAAGGAAGTAGTTCTGTGGCTCCCCAGGAGCAATTACATCCAGTCTAATATTAATACAATTAAGGCCATTACAGGATTAAATTAAGTGATTTTTCAGTTTTCCTTGGCATGGCTGCATTTGGTCGTAGACTCTTCATCACAATGTCTCTGGCATACAGGTCTGTCCAGAAACATACTCAAAGAATACAGATGAAACAGCCTGGGCAGAGATTTTTAATACAGACCAAGTTATAGTTGTTTTATAAGTAATTTCCCATCATGTATCCAATATATTCTATTGAAAAGTAAATATTTGTGTAATTTAAACTATTTCAGCTAGAATAAAAAAAACCCCCAAAACAGTGAATCTGGAAAGCTCCATATCAACAAAGACAAAAAAGCTAATATATATATATAATTGACATATTAAAACATGTCTAACTTACTGGTCAGAGTTTATACTAATCAGATATCTCCACCTGGAAGGAAAAAAAAAAAAATTAAAATAGTAATTGTGCACAACCACACCAAGGAAACTGCTAAATCATATCACATACATTAAACTTATATTACCCGTGCCTTAAATCTAAGCCAAAACCAATCATGACAGTAGCTCTAATGTTAAATTCCTTTGCTGATAGGACAGTTTTCACTGGACTGACTGTCATAATTTCAGAAATAAGTACAAATGCTTTCTCTCCAATTTTACCATAAAAATGCCATTCACATGCATAATTACTGGCCTCTCACTGAAGCTGTTTTATTCTAATCCAGAAGTGAAATACAAAACACGGGCCTCCAGGAGTAACTATGTGAGTCTAAATGTTAATGGTAATTGGAGAGTGATTGCACAGCTGCTGAATAGGGATCCTTGTTTCTTTGAAATGTAAATATAATGTAGAATGTTGATTACATTACAATTACAAAAGGAGGACAAGTGATAATCCTAGCATTTGGCTTTCAGTGTTTGTTTAAAAGACTGCCTTTTCCCACTGGAAATTGTAAGATGCTTCAATGTGTGTAGGAACATATTCTGTGGGTGACAAATGACTCAAGCAGTGTAAGGATTTCTGTCACAGTATATTTGCACATGTACACACATACAAACACACACCTGGATACACACAAGTTCCACATTCATTAGCAGTATAGACAGCAATAACAATCCTGTTGAATTTATCAATAAAGCTAACAAAGTATCTCATGGTGTGACTGGGAAGGCTATGTTCAAAGAATTCTTTCCTCTCTAACAAGAGCACTTTTTTTTTGTTTTCACATTTTCCCAGAGTCTGGTAGTATTGAAACCTATTTGAGGGCACTAGAGAAAACAGGTACGAAATCAGTTTGGTGGAATAGAAGCATCTAAATGACATCTGGATCACTGCTCTTCATCACCTCATCTTATCTCTACTACTGTGGAACAACTCCCATAGCTGAATTACTAATGAAAAATATATATCAATATTGTAAAGACCAGTATCTGTATGTGCCTCTAAGAAACACGATACAGATAAGGCTGAGACATATGTTGTTGTTTACCTTCAAAACATAAGCGTAATACTCAAACAATTTTATTGGTGTGTCTTTTACTCCATGCAGTTTCTGAAAGCAAGTTCACATACTATGAGTATATAGCAGTTACTTACACAGTAGAAAGGCAAGACTAAAATGATATAAGGCTAAGTATCAATTTCTTCAGCACCCCCAAAAAGGCACTTGAGAAATGCTTGTCAGTGACTGATGGCTGACAAGTCAGCAGGGGAGTGTTGGCTTCCATCAATCATTGGAATGAGCTGATCTTCAAATCCTGAGCTAATCCCCCAGCTCTGCTTTTTTTCTCCTTGTGATTTTACACCTTTTCCTCGTTTTGCTTTTCCCTGACTTTCTGTTTTACTAACACTAGGTCAATAACCACTTCTGTCTTTGTTTTTTGTTTCCTTCTCTTACATGGCTCAACACCATTTTCTTCTTCAGGAATGAGTCAAAGTCACCTAGCTGGGCTTCAGACTGAGCCTTGCTCATGGACAGCTGAACCCCTGGGCTGGCAGATGCAAAAAGGATCAGCCAGGCTTTGGTTAGTACCCATATTTGTTCTGGTGCTGATGTGAGATAACAGCTTCAAGGAATTCACACGGCTGAAAATGATTCACACAAATACTGCATATTCACCTACACGCTTTTCTTACAGAGAGGAGATGTTCAGAGGCTACTGGGTGGATACTTCTGTATATCTACTGTGTTTCAGCTGTAGAGAAGACCAAAGAACTACCAGCTGTGATAAGCTATAATGGAACCAATGCCTACCTGCAGAAATGAAAATGTGATGCAGCTCCTATGAAAACTGTTAGAAGCCTGTTAGAAGCAGATATCTAAAAATCTAATCTGCTGTAGTAGTGAAGAAGTAGATAGAAGGTTAACATACAGTACAAAGCTTACATCTGTATCAGATGTCTTGATTCAATGTTTAAACAATGAGTTACATGATGCGCTTCTTTTTCATTCCTACACTGCAGCAAAGGTTAATGTAGTTACCAGGAAGACATGACAGAAAAGTATGCTGGTTCAATGAATCACTTAAAGGATAAAAATATATACTTTTAAAAGTACATATGGTTTTCAGATGACAGAGATGCCCAGGAAAAAGACTTAATGGTATAAGTGAGATAGCACCAGCTGCATCAGATCCCTGTAGCTAGAAACTAACATTTGGATTGGCATAAATGATAAAGAAAAAAAACGGCATGAACATCTGATGGACTTCCTGGTGCTATAAACAAGGGTATGGAGTGATACTGAAACAAATGCACATTAATTTGCCCTGGAATGATATATTGTGGGTAGGAAGGGGTTCTGAAAATGAGAATTAGTATAATGACAGAATATTTGTTTGATGTGATGTACACTGGATCTTATGTAAGTTTTTCCATTGCTAGTAAATTCAACTAGAGTTTCTAGAGAATGGCTTTCTGAAGGTGAGGCACTGACTGCCACTGAGGGGCTTTTTTCTCAGGGCTCAATTCTACAGACATAATGTGCCTGAGATGAATCAAGATATCATTTGAGGTACAGATATTTAATCTTCTTAAAATGGACCCACACAACTAATAGAAATGGTAAACTGCTATAACCTGGGAGACTTTTACAGGAGGGGGATAGATCTGCAGAGAGCAGAGCTATGGCTCAATTGCACAGGGGGCCCCATGCAAACAGCATTTTTCTTAGAATAGCCAAATACAAAGCCAAGCATCCACAAGCAAACACTGGACATACTCTTGCAGAAGCAGAGAAGGCATTTGAAAAATAAACCAAAACAAACGGAAAACAACTACAACAACAAATGAGTTGTGAAGGATCTTTGTCCCCAGTGCCTCAGAGATCTAATGCAACTGTTGGACATATGAAGACAAAACAGTCAAGAAGCTAAGAGTACCTACACTGCATTTCTGCAGCATATGGCACTGTTGAAGCCATTGCTGGAAGACTGTTTTCTTTTAAGCTGACAGAACTGCAGAAGGGATATCAGAAAAGTAAAAGAGGTTTTCAAGAGAGATACAAGGATTATTTGAAGACTAGATAATTTGCTTACCAATTCCATTTCTTTTTACCTACATACAAATGAGCAACAAGATGCAATCTCTAGAAGTTAGTCAAGCAAATCTATGTTAGAAACAGAAATTATTATAAATTGGCATAACTTCTCCAGCAACATGATCATTCATCTGACATATGAAATCTTGAAATGGCAATTAAATTCTCCCCACCTACTACCTCATTAACTGAAGTACCTAACTGAGGAATTTCATAGTAAATACAGAGGAATAATCATCTTCAAGGGACTATTGAAATGTTAGAAAGCCTGAATCACTAAAATTTTTTCTTCATTTCTCATAAATTCCCAAACTGGGAACCTTAGATGCTTAATTTCAGTGAGATAAATCAGGGTTTCACTCTCCCAAATTAACTTGCAGAATACAGTAAAGAAGAAATTAAATGAAAACAATGGAGAAATCAGGAAGCAAATAGGTATGAAGGGAAATCAGACAGAAAGGGGAAAGAAAGAAATTTTTAAAAATCAGACACCACCATCTCATAAAAAAACCCCTTGTCTCAGGGAAAATGATACTGGTGATTGCTCTTGAGAGTCAGTGAAACTGCAAATGTAAGTTTTTTCAATGGATACAATAATGGGCATTTAGGTAAATAAGTAACTATTTTGTAAAAAGCAGTAGAGATGATTACTTCTCTGCAGATATGTGAAAAAAAATTTTTGCTGTCTTTGCACTAAAGATAGACCATAAGATGCCAATTGATTTCAGTGGTGAATAATAATGGAGTAAATGACTGCTCATTTTAAATAAGGTTGTCAAACTAAGGTCCTGAACAAGTTAAAAGATCAGATAAACGGTAGAACCCAGGGTTTGGTAGAAGAACAATGGAACTAAGGTCTATTTAGAGTTCATTCACAGATGTTCAGCACATCAGTCTCTTTAGCAGAAATTTGAAAGCCTAAAGGTACTATTTCTTCCAACATTGATATTCTATCACTGCAGAGGTGGTCTGTCAAAGGTAAAATGGAACACTCAGTTCTCACCAGCTACAGGAGGGAGAGGGGGGAATTACGTAGAGAACTTGGACATGACAATAAATTAAATTATCAGAAATCTAAAAGAAAGATCAAGAAACACATGTACTGCACTACATAGCTAAAAGAAAAAAATAGAAAAAGATCACATGCTTACAGTGCTAGAAGATTCTTCCAAGAGAGAGAAAGCATGTTGTGAACCTCCAGCCATTTCAGTTATGTAAATCCTTTAAAAGAAACAACTTTCAGAAGGTATTTACCTAGCTGTGGAGGTAACGAAAATAGTGGATAGCAATGATGAGTGACAGATGTGTATTTTATCAGTATTTCATCTCCAGTCTTAAAGATGGGCTCATCTGACCTGAAAAGTAATTAGGGATTTCTGCATTACAGAGTATATACGTATTTGCACGACTGCGAGGAAGATGCCATGTATGTAAATTCAAATACAGAAATGATAAAAACAACTGGCATATAATAATTATTTCTATCAGTGTAGAATTTGCTAAGTGTGGTGGGTTTACTCTTGCTGGCCACCAGGTACCCAACAAAGCTGCTCTATCACTCCTGGCCTCATCTGGACAGGGGAGATAAAATATAATGAAAAGCTAACGGGTCAAAATTAGGACAGGGAGATCACTCAACAATAACCATCATTGGTAACTGACTCAACCTGGTGAACAATTCATTTATTAGAAATCAAATCAGAGTACAATAATGACAAATAAACCCAATTCTTATAAACACCGTCCCCTCATGCCCCAAGCCTTCCCCCCTGCCCCCATCAACTTTACTCCTGATTTTCTCTGCTTCTTCTCCATAGTGGTGCAGAGGGACAGGCAATGGAGACTGCAGTCAGTTCATCACATGGTGTATCTGTTGCTCCTTCCTCCTCAAGGGGAGAACTCCTCACACTCTTCCTCTGCTCCAGGATGGACTGCCTCCCATGGACAACAGTACTCCATGAACTTCTCCAGCATGAGTAATTTCCACAGGCTGTACTTCTTCATGAAGTGCTCCAGCATGGCTCCTTTCCTTCAGGAAGAGACTGCTCCAGTGTAGGTCCCCTACAGGGTCACAAGTTGTGACAGCAAACCTGCTTCAGCATGGGCTCCTCCTTCCACAGGTCCACAGATCCTGCTAGGAGTCTGCTCCAGCACAGGCTTCCCATGGAGTCACAGCCTCCTTTGAGTGCATCCACCTGCTCCAGTGTGGGGTCCTCCACAGGCTGCAGGTGGATATCTGCTCCACCATTAACCTCCATGGGCTGCAGGGGGACAATCTGCCTCACCATGGTCTTCACCACAGGCTGCAGGGGAATCTCTGCTCTGGTACCTGGAACACTTCCTCCCTCTCCCCTGACCTTGGTGTTTGCAGAGCTGTTTCTCTCACATATTCTTACTCTTCTCTCTCCACTGCTATTTTTATTGTGCAGTTTTCCCCTGCCTTCTTAAATAGGTTATCACAGAGGTACTACCATTGTCACTGATTTGCTTGGCCTTGGCCAGCAGCAGATCCATCCTGAAGGCAGCTGGCACTGGCTCTGTCGGACATAGGGAAAGCTTCTAGCAGATTCTCCCAGAAGCCAACCTTGTAGCCCCCATGATTCCAAAACCTTGCCATGCAAATCCACTCTAAAAAAGTGTCCTGGTTTTAGGATATATCTGATAACATACATAACTGTCTCACTCCCAGAAAAAGTTCCCTGTGCTGTCTTCTTTTTCCTGGTGCAGTTTGTTTAAGAAGTTGTCTCCTTTCCCTGACTTGTACTTGACATTGATTCGTTCAGATCGCTGCAAATCTGCCACTGCTATTGTCTATCAGCCACTCCCTACATTTTCTATTTCTCCATAGATAGATGGGTTTAACATGCCAGCAAAATTTCAAACAAGATTTTTCTCAACTGCAGTTTCAGAAGGATGCTGTGTCATACAAAAACCTTAGAAAACTACATTCATAAGTTTATGTTGCAGAGGGCAGCAAAGAAAAAATGACATCATCTAAGGATTGCAATGTTAATATGTGCATTCTGTGTGGGAACATTGTATTTAGTGCATGGAAAAATACAACAAATAGAAACATTTAAGTAACTATTAACTACTTCTGGCAAAGTTAGAGCAATAGCAGTACCAAGGTGTCATGTGTAAAGAGCACTAAATACTTAATCAACAAAGGCCAGGTTTTCACAGCCCCAGTCTTGAATTAACTTCCCAGACAAGTACACTTGTAAGCCTGGAAGAGGGTATCTCTAAGTCTCAAAACCCTACAAATGATTTAGTCAAATATGACCCTGCCTGGGGTCAGAGGTAAAATTCCCACTTGCAAGAAAGCGGGGATCTCTTAAACTGCCTGTAACTGAGACTATGAATTCTCCTCCATGTTAGTTATCAGCTTCTAATTTACTATTTTTTTGATCATCTTCTGTGCTAGAGTTGCAATGGTGGTGAGGGAAAATTTAAATTTTATCCATGGGAGTTGCAGGCTGTTCCCATGCTCCCTGCAGGCCTCTTTGGAGAGGCTCACAAGTCATGCCTTGGCAGCCAGGAATGTCCATTCAAAGTTGAAAGAAAGATCTAATTCATCTTAATTTAGAAACTAAGCAAGGACCATGAAGTAGGGTCTTCATTTCCACATAGTCAAAATGGGCATTCTGTGTCCTTGAGACATGGTTCGGGAGTACAGATGAGGAATGGAGTGAGGAGCAAAACCTTCACTGGCATTGATGCAAGAGAGGGAGCATGTCCACTCATCTTCAGTGAATAACTTGACCTGCTTTCTCTAGACAGTTGGAGAGTAAAGTGAAGACACTCAGGTCAAAAAGAAAGATGGAGGGCTTTTATTCCTTGTATACAAAAAATGGATTCATCACCCCTTAAAAAATTATTCTTAATGGAAGAATTGTTTTGAGAAGAAAAAGTCAGATAAATTAATCATAGGTGTGACTGGATGAGAAGCAATGGCCATACAAGGTGATGTTCAGCAGCCTGGTAAAGAAACCCTCCAGTTAGTTCGTGCTTGCATTTAAATATTTTGAAGTTGGTATAATATTAAAGATGGTTAAATAATAAACAAGCCATTAAAATCACAGTGTAAAATGTTATGATACCATGTTCAGCAGGTTAGAAAGAAAAATTTAAAAAAATCATATTTGTTTAATTGTTTGAGTGTCAGTTTGCTGGTACAGATTTTTAATCATAGCAATTAGCTTTCCAGGTAACTTTTCCATTTATTTGTTTTAGAAGTTTATCATTTGGGACTGGAGAATCAGTAATTTCATGATTCAACAATAACATATTGAGACTTCTTATCCTCTCCTTATATGGGAAATGAGCTGTTATTATCAGACATGGTGCAGCCAAGATGTACTCAAAGTCTACTCCTGTCAACTTACAAGGAAAGCTTCCCTGTTGTCCCTAGGTTTTTACTTTAAAATTCATATTTTATTCATTCTTGCTGAAGATGACTGACGTTATTAGGATGGATACCAAATGTCTCAAAAGAAATTATTGTTTTGTAAACAGTGGCAATTAGTTTACCCATATTTATCACCTCTTTGATATGATAAAGCTGGCAATCCATGCAAAAAGAAAAGCCACAGACTTTGCCTGCCTACTCATAATTATTTGCTCCTGCAAAATTATTAAGAGCATTTTAGCTGCTGGAACAATAATCTTGGAAGTCAAATTACATATATCTTCCATTTCTAGTAATTATAAGATAGTATTTTTATGGAGAAAGGGATAGTAGACACTTTTAGAAACAAGCAAATAAACCCACTCTTCTTTGAGTACATTTTCCCTTGCCCACTGATTTTGTCTGAATCAAGTTTCTTCCAAAATTTCTAATATATTTGAATATA
>JANIJG010015185.1:0-10403 GCA_024611175.1 Megaceryle torquata | reverse complement strand
GACTTTGGTCTGTAGAGCCGACTGATAAATGAAGTGAACTGCAGCGCTGCTGAGCGTTGTTACCTTTGCTGGTAGAAACAGGGGGGGTTGGGGGGTTTCAATCTATACTTGCATGAAGTACCACAGTCTAGCTATTTGTAGATTTTGGCAATTTGGATTCTAGATCTAAATATTTGACATGGACTGGACTGCACTAGGTCAAGGAAAAAAATAATGCTTATAAAAGGAATACTGATAGCAGCTGACATACTTAAAACAATTTAGAAAGTCAACAGGGCTGATGTGAGAGTGCAGATGCAACACAAATGTCTATCTGGTTGACAAAACCCAATCTGCTGCAATTAGGCTAATACAATAGTTCATCTGAGTCTGTGCCAAATTTCTTTCAGATAGACTCATCTTGTATCAGGCAAAGTCATGCAAAATAATCTCAGAGTAACCTGGCCACATGTTTTCAGTCCCTTAAATTGATAAGCCTGTCTCCTGGGTAGTGTCACAATCCTCTTCTCCATTTCTCTGTTGATATAGCTGTTCAGTGAATGTTGTTTTCCCAGGATGTTATTTATTTTCTTTCTGGCCCTTCTGTCTCTCTCTACCTGTAGCTATATGTAGTCTGAAAAAATGAACCAGCAATCATTTTGGTAATTAGTGTCTCTGAGTCTTCTGGACAGAATGAAAGACAAAGAATGATGTACCTACCAGTGAACTGCTTCACTTTCCAGACCTTTAGTTACACTGCATTTTTTTTTTTTTTTTAATTCATGTGTGTTTTTCTGAAGTAACTATTGACTTACAGAGCAATATGCTACCATTCTTCATGAGTCTAACAGATTTCTGTGCAAGTAGCACCAGTATTGAATCTGATTCCTAAAGTGATGAGTGTAAGAGTAGTTCTTAGGCTTTGGAATTCCAGTCAGAACTCTTTTCCATGATCTCCTACTACACTTCTGTGTATCTCTTACTAATGTTTGGATCAGTTTTGAATCAAAATCATATATTTTATCTAAATTGTACAAAAAAAATTATTTTTTTTACAAATCCACTATAAAAAACCAACCAAACAATCAATCAACCATAAACAGAAGACCATATGGATCATTAAGAAAGAAAAAAAAAAAAAAGTGGATCAATGCAGGCAGCTAACTTGCATTATAATTGGTTTTACAAATGATATTCATCATATTATACTGGATGTTTCAATGCCCTATTTACTGAATGGCCAAACTTAAGTGTTTCAGAATAACATTCACATCATCCTGTATGCTTGGAATAAGGTGCTTCAAATAAGTTTTATGAAATGTCTAACAGAGAGACATATCTAACATATTTTCTGTCTCCTGCACGTGTGCTGCTATGTTGCAGCCTGAATTATGTAGCTCTTCTCAGATTCTTGATTTGCTTGTGTGCTAAATGTTTCTTTCCTAATTTTCTTTTAAAAGATACCTGAAAGGAAATGATTTAGTGTATTATCCAGAGTGCTAATGCATTCCAGGTTTGCTTTTCTTCTCAACTCAGAGCTAGATCATAATTTCTTATCTGTTATTCAGTATTGTATGGAGAAATATAAATGGGAATTTCCTAATCCATGCTTTTCCGTACATGTAAATATGTGTGTATGTATGTATATATGTGTGTGTGCATGTATATGCAGACTATATTTCATAGTGCAGATATTGTTCTGGCATATACTAGAGATATACTTTTGTTACTTGATTATCTTACAAATTCTACTACCAGATTTATGGACAAGCATTTTCACAACTAGTTTCATCTACAGAGGACAAAGACCTTTCTCATTCAACTATCCCTGTTGTGGTTGTGGTGTGCTTTCTGGCTAAGATATATGTACTGGTTGTGCCTAAGGTAGAATTAATTAGTATCTAGCATGGGCTGTATTTTGGATTTGTTCTGGAAACAGTGTTGATAATACAGGGATGTTTGCATTATTGCTGAGGAAGACTTATACAGAGTCAAGGCCTTTTCTGCTTCTCACCCCACCCCACCAGCAAATATGCTGGGGGTGTACAAAAGTTGGGAGGAGACACAGCTGACACAACTGACCCCAAATGACCAAAGGGATATTCCAGACCATATGACATCACGCTCGGTATATAACACTGGGGGAAGAAGAAGGAAGGGGGAGACATTTGGAATTACAGCATTTGTACTCACAATTAATTTGTTATGTGTAATGAAGGCCAGCTTTCCTAGAGATGGCTGAACACCTGCCTGCTAATGGGAAGTGGTGAATTGATTTTTTTTTTTAATTTTGCTTGCCATGGGACAGCTTGTGCCTCACCATGGTCTTCACCACAGGCTGCAGGGGAATCTCTCACACCTGGAGCACCTCCTCCCCCTCCTTCTTGACTGACCTTGGTGTCTGCAGAGTTGTTTCTCTCATATATACTCATTCCTCTCTCTGTTGCCATTGTTTTGCAGAAGGCTTTTTTCTCCCCCCTTCTCAAATTTGTTATCTCAGAGGCACTACCACTATCAATGATTAGCTTAGCCTTTGCCAGAAATGGGTCCATCTGGAGTTGTCTGGAATTGGCTCTGTTGGACACAGGGGAACCTTCTAGCAGCTTCTCACAGAAGCCCCCCTGTAGCCCTCCCCCTAGCAAAAATTTGCCACGTGAACCAACACATTAAGAAATGCATTTTATACTGCTGAAACCCTTTTCCTGTGTTGATACACAAGATAGTCTGGGTATATGGAACAACTTGTCATAGAATAGTTTCTGATAAATCTGGTCAAAACATATTTCTCAGCTTGGCCAAGATATTAGCTTGGTCAAGATCCATCATAAAATTCAAGTCAGTTCATCATTTATTATTAGTTTTAAGCACAGCATAAATATAAAAGTTGTGTCACTTTAAGTTTCCTTAAAGTCTCCAAACGAAAGTCCAGTAATTCAAATATAAAACAGTATGTTTATTTGGTTTAAAAAAGACCAAGCGGCCCTGTGTATAGATGAATTTACACTAGAGATCTTATCAGTATAATTATTTAATCAAAAAGTCATATACCATCCAATTATTATTCTGCTAGTGAACATTATCTATACAGATCAGACTTAATTCAATTTATTGGCAAGTAGACGAAAGGAGTCAGCTCTCCCTGTTGCTATAGATTCATGGACTGCAGCCAGAAAAGCCCATTCAATCATCCAGCATGTTTTTTTTGTGTGTAATGTAAGACTTCAAATTAATTGCTCCTTGAGTTAAAGCAGCAGGGGGGAACCAACCTGCATTAAAGAGTTTAAGAACAGCAAATGCTGATCACTTGTTTGAAATGCATCTCATACTCTGAAAATTATTTTATTTGCAATTTGAATATATCTAGTTGCAAATACAACCATCAGGTGTTACGTAATTTTCTGTCAGATTGAAGAAACTTCTCTTGCCAATCATCTGTCCCCTCTATAAAACTCAGTTACTAACATCATAAGATTTATCTTAATTTTTTGAGAGGATTCTTAGTCTATTTCCATATCAGAAATTTTCTCCAATAATTTCTCCAATTTTGTTGTTCTTCTTTTAACCTGTTCCCCAAAACTAGCTGTTACTGACTTAAAATTACACCAGTCTAAGAACTGAGGTAAGAAAGTATGGAGATTTTCCAAACACATTAGATCACAATTGTTTTAACTATATATCAATAGATTTTATTATTCCTATGAGTTACAGCATCACAGTGAAAGTTTATTCTCAACTAATTATACAATTTACCACGAGACATGATAGTGTCCACCCTGCTGCAAATACAGCCTAATTTTTCATTCATATATTGGTGGCTATATACTTAGCTGTACTTAACATTTTTCGTTATGTTGACGCATTTATTGAAAAAAAAAATCAGACTTTATATTATCAATAAATAGTTTATTCGATTATTTCAGCCATCCTCTTATCAGCATAGTTAATGAAGAGTAATGCTTTCCTATCAGACATGGATAACAAGCAACAGTAAAATGGAAAAAAATATCAAATCCAACAGTATCCTGCTAGAAACTTACCTGCTACATGAGTTTTTTTGACTCTCAGTTAATTTTGTAACCTTCCACTTAGGCAGCTTTTCATCTCTTCATTGTGTATGACACAAGAAGTGTATCCTTCCTTATTAGACACAGTGTGGTACAATATCAAGATGAAAACTTATGATGCAATGGGTATATTATTACATCAGTCCCATTTTAATTATCAACGAAACTGGTAGTGTTGTTGAAAGAGTTATCAAGTCAGTTTGATGAGATTTATTTTCCATAAGCCCATTTTGATTTGCATTAATTATTTTCACCTCCTTTACTTCTTTATTAATCAAGTGCTCTATCAGCCTCTTTCCATTACTTTGCCAGAGATCAATGTCAGACTGACAGGCCTAACATCACCCAGGTCATCCAACTCACACTACTTGAATATTTTCACATCATCTTTCCTTCAGTCCCTGGAGAACTGCCCCAGTGTTCCAAGACTTACAGAAAATCAATGTAATAGTGCAGAATGTTCATTGGTCAGATATTTTGTAACAAATTATTTAGACCCTTTGATCTAAAAATGTGAAATTTTAGCACATGCTGTGCAACATTAACCCAATTTTCAGGGAGGAAATAATTTCCTGTTTTTCAAATAATCTAATATATTCCATCTGACATTTTCATAAATATAGAACAGAAATATGTAAATGTGATCATTAATGGATAAAATTTACTCTTAGACTTTGTCTTGTTCATGACACACACAAAACCTTCTACTTTTTAACCTTAGCTTGGTCTTAATATGAGCCAACAATGTGCCTTTGCAACAGAGGTGGCTAACAGCAGATGCTGGGATTCAGCATGAGAAGTAGTGTTGCCAGGAGGCCAAGGGATGTGATTCAACTCAGTACTGGGGAAGTTGCAAAAGATGAGACTGTTCAGCCTGGAGAACAGAGGGCTCATGGACGATCTCATCAATATATATAAGTACCTGAAAGGAAGGTATAAAGAGGATAAAGCCAAGTGACTAGTGGTGCCTGGTGAGAGGATTGGAGGCAATGTGTGCAAACTGAAACACACGACGTTCCTTCTAGATATCGGGAAACATTTTTTACTGAGATGGTGACAAAGCAGTAACCACTAGCCTTGGGCTGCCCAGAGTTGTTGTGGAGTCATCATCATTGGAGATATTGCAAAACCATGGTCCTGAGCAACTGGTTCTAGGTGGCTCTCTTATGGACCTGCTTGAGACGGTCAATGTCATTCTTACTCTGGTGGCCACAGAGCTGAATGCAGTACTCCAGGTGGGGTCTCATGAGAGTGGAGTAGAGGGGGAGAATCACAGCCCTTGACCTGCTAGCCATGCTTTGTTTGAGGCAGCCCAGGATGCAGTTGGCTTTCTGGGCTGAGTGCACATTGCCAACTCATAGTCACTTTTTCATCCACCAACATCCCCAAGTCCTTCTGCACAGGGCTGCTCTCAATCTACTCATTGTCCTGCTTGTATTTGTGCTTGGGATTGCCCTGACCCAGGTGCGGGACTTTGCACCTCTCTTTGTGGAACTTCACAAGGCTTGCGTGAGCCCACCACTCAAGTCTGTTGAGGTCCCTGTGAATGGTATCCCTTCCCTCCAGCATGTTAACTGAACCACACACTTTGGTGTCACCTGCAAACTTGCTGAAGGTGCACTCAGTCCATGATTCTAAGATGTTAAACCCCACTGGTCCCAGTACTGACCCCTGAGGAACACCAATCATCACTGATCTCCATATTTATATTTTTCTATATAATATTATGTATATAGATACAAATAAACTGTATATTGAGGATGGGACACAATTCCAAATTAAGACTATATATTTAGGTCCATATATAGAACTTTCTACCTCTGCCCTAAATATATAGCCCAAAGTGGTCCAACAGGTTGATGTCAATGCTCTTTAAGAGTCTTCAGAGTATCCAAGACATCCACACAAGTGTGACACAGTAATTAGAGGACACCCATGATCTCTCAACATTTCTCAAATGGCATGATCCACCTAGGTGGGGGCAACTCAGTCAAGACCCACACAGTCATGTAAGTAAACACAGTCATGTAAGTGTAGAGAGGTTTCAGCTGTCACAAACAATGGAGGATTGTTTCAGTTGCCTGAAGACAGGTGTCTAGTGCCATCTGAGATGCTCTAAGCTATCTCATCCTCATAATTTGTTTGGAAATCTGTGTTCTTAACAATAGAGCAATGAAAAGGGGAGTGACATTCTTAATCATCCAGCCAGAAACAGGAGAGGTTCTTCTTGTTCCTCTGTGTTTTTCTTGCATGTAAAAATATTTCAAGCATTTTTTAAATAGAAAGAACACTAGTTTTTCTTACATAAATATTTCTATGGAGCAATTATAACAATTTCTATGCAATTATCAGCTCCTTGAATGGATGGTTCTTAGTAACATAAATGACTGATATTCTACCCTTTGAACTCAAGGTGTTGTTTTCACTGTTGCTATCAGCACATTTTCCTAGTACCTGGAAAAAAATTGTGTCTTCCATAGAAGAAAATTGTGCATTTTCACTGTGGGCTTTTTGCTTAATTGATGCATGCTGCAAAAATTATTTATATACTCATATTTTCAAATAAATGTTCTCAAGAAATGTAGTAGAATATTAGAAGCAGCAGCTCAAGATTAATTTCTAATTTCAGCTTCCTGGAGAGGTTACTTCTTTAGATAATGAAAACTGTCTTTTCCTATTATATGTTAATAGGGTTTTTTTCATATTATAATTTCGGCATTTCAAATTCAGAATTTTCTTCACATCACCATGTTTGCATTTTAATTGTGTGCTAATCCAGCAGATTAGCACAAAAATGCCCACTTATACTTCTAACCTTATTATTTAAAAACTCTGAGGAACCATATGCCTTTGGCATTACTGTGGTGCTGTTGCTTCGCTACATAACCAAGACAGAGAGAGTGCATTTATAGCTATTTGGAGTGTTTGACAAATACTAAAGGAAAATTGCTATATAAGCAATGTATAAATACAGTCAAGCAATTTGATAAGAAAATGTTTGCAGAACTAAGTGAATGGCTGCATTATACATGTTTGTAAATAGATCAAATTATTTCCTTCTTTCTCCTTATGATAAGCAACTTTGCACTTCCCTAGGTGTGACTTTATTGGTGTTTGAATAATTCAGCTTTATGAACTAACTTATCTCAAGAAGGAGCACTATCCTACA
Organism: Megaceryle torquata; assembly: GCA_024611175.1. Taxonomy (NCBI): domain Eukaryota; kingdom Metazoa; phylum Chordata; class Aves; order Coraciiformes; family Cerylidae; genus Megaceryle; species Megaceryle torquata. The sequence continues at coordinate 3,191 of JANIJG010015185.1, read as the reverse complement.
TTTTTTCTTTCATTTTCCTGCTATGCCCTTTGTAATTTCCTCCTTATGAAGTAGTTTCTTGAAATGCAGACAAAAGGGCAATAAAGATTCCTTAAGGCACAGGGAGTGAAACAAAGGAATATTAATTTTGCAGAAATTATTCTTGATTTATTCTTGACAGGTGTAATTGAATTAGATTTCTAGGGGAAATAAAAAATTATGATTACAGATGACAAGCACCTTTTAATGGCTTTCTGTAGCTTCAGCATAATGTATGAATAAGCCAGTAATATATGAATGGACATTAGTGAATTCATTAGTTAGGGTCGATGTCCATGCTTGTCAAATAGTCAAAATTCTGACTGAAGATGTAATAGTTAATAAAGCAATGTTTGCATGTTCATTCATGAAAATTCAGTGATAAGAGTATCACAGAAAGACCTGGAATCCAGTACACCTGCACAAACATTTTGAAGAGATCTACTTATTTGTTGTGAAATTAAAAATTCAGGTAAATACAGGTGTATATATATATAAAAAAGGTAGGTATAATTGCTTTCTACCTAAAATACAATGTTTAGTTTTCCACAGAACTTATTTTTATAAACAAGAAGAGTTTTTCAACATTTTAATAATCTGTGCAACAAATAAAAAAAAGTTAGCAAGTCTCACAGAGCTATTATACATAGTGAGGCCATTACATCATAGTATTAATAATTTTAGTGGAAAATAGAGTTCTGGTCATTTGTCTCAGCTTGTGACTTTAAAAATGTGTGCTTTGAGACATCTATAATGCATTTAGACATCTGAAGAAGTAGATTGGTTTTCAGACTGAACTTCTATCTATACTTTGGAGGAATAAGTTGCCTTTGCTGGTGGCCATAACAAAATAGTGCTCTGATTGTTTTTAAAGCTCTTTTTCTTAGACTTGTCTGATTTTCTTTTGTGGTATTCTGGAACCAAATTAATATATCAAAAAAATCTTCAGAATTCCTTAAATTCTTGAATGTTCAGGGCCTATGTTATATAGACCTGATGGTGACTAACTATATACATTAAATTGGTATGTATTATATCAAATGAAAAGTCAAATGAAAATATTCTCTAAATTCTTTGAACATGTTCACACACACATTTCACAATTCTTTCTTCATACTTCAACTGCTTAAAAGTTGACCTTAAAAGTTGACCTTACAGAAAGCCTTTGGGGTAAAATATGTGAATATTAATAATCCCCTAAATACTTATTTACATTATAAAATCTTAAAGCTTCAAAGGAACTGTCACAGGTTCCTCTCCCAAACATTTCAATCCCATGTCCATTCATCATTTGCTTTTATCATGCAAATTCTCATACAGAGAGAAAATTCCAGGCTGAATGAGAGACACTGTCACTTGGAACAAGTGTTATTTTTCCAGTGAGTAGTGCTTCTTAATTTCAGCCTTTGTTAAAATAATAGTAGCATTTCAATCATAATCTTACAGATTTTAATTATAAAAAGATATGAACTACATGTGAGTTATGTAAAGTTAATATTATCAATATCAATATGACACAGCCTTGTCAGGAATTTCAATTAGGAGGAAACCACAGAAGTGTTCTGCACAGGCTGGTAGACACAGACTCTGCAATGAAAAGTTTACTGTTCAATTTAAATCACAAACCTTCAAGTGAGTATAATAGATTGTGAGAGAGTAACAGTGATCAAAAATTATTAGAGTAAATTAAAGTTATTTGTCAGAATACTTTCCATTGGAATGTGTTGTTTCAATCACATTGTTAGTGTCTGTGAGATTAGGCTAACCGAGATGAAATTTGAGATTCTAGAATTTTCTAAATTAAACATTTCATTAAAAGTTAAAGTATTTTTTTCCTCTACACAGTACTTAGCTTTAGAATTTCTTTTAAATTTTTGCATTGTTTATTATATTTATTTTATTAGTTCTATGTTTTATAATTTTAGTAATAGCAATATACAGTACTTTCTACTACTGCTAAATGACATAATGAACAGCTTAAATCTGTTACTGGCTTTTTTGTTGTCTTTTACATTTTCAACTCTTAATTGAAATATTGAATTTTCTGATTTAAGATATCTGCTGTTCATAGAATGTCAGATCACTTTGTCAGAAAACAAAAAAGAGTTCTTCTACCATAGAAAGTAAGATAAGCTCTCCAGGTACTGACTGGACGCATGGCTCTTCCATAAAGCTTATATATCCATCTAGAATAATTTTTCAGAATATTAAAAATTATGTCAGGTTCTCAATGACTTTGTTGAACCTACACCGTTAAGAATTTAGATCCAAAATTAAAAGAGTCAATGTTGTGGCAAAAGGACACACAAATTCTGATTATCTTTCTTTTTCATCTATACAGATGCTAGAAAATCTTTGCAGTTCAGGTATCAGATTCCTTTCAGAAACCTTTCCATAGAAAATAAATAAGAGAAAAAAATCTAAAGGAAGAACATTGCCATATGTTCTCACCTTATTGTCTAATTTTCTCTAGATTGTCACAGGGTAGAAGTGTACTAGGGTTATATTTTATTTAGTCCATATCTTAAAAGATAAATACATTTAATATCTCTTACAGTTTTCTCAGACAGTTGAATATGAAGAAAAATGTAAAAACCCTTCATTATCCTAACTGTATCATGCACTGCATAATCATAGAATCATGGAATCATTAATGTTGGAACATGTGATAGTATGTTCAACAGTCATATTATACAATAAGAAGTAGAAAGCAGCAGATTTAATTTTACATTCTTCTAATTCACAAAAGATTTCCAAATGAAGACATAATTCATGCATCACAGCTACTGAAAAAAACATGCTTTTAAACAAAATGCTCCATGGTTATAGAGAAACAAACTAATCATAGAAAGATAGTTGTGATTTCAGCCTAAGTAAATTTAGTATGATGGGTTAAATATAGAGATAAATATATCAACCTACTCTAAATTATTTTGATATGCAAGTTATTTGCAAATATCTACTCACAAAACTCACAGCATTTTGAGCATTCTTTCAGAGTCTAGGTGTGCTGTGTGGGCACACAGATATGAACTGTATTCACTGTATACAACTCTCACAGCAGTGGGTTAGAATAATCTTACTAAAATTCCAGATAGTGAGAAAATAATATGGCAATTCTTTTAAATGTCATTTCTTTACTGGCCGGGGGGGGGGTGGGGGGCGGGAAGAGC
>JANIJG010015184.1:0-15187 GCA_024611175.1 Megaceryle torquata | reverse complement strand
CATCATCCTCGTGGCCCTTCTCTGGACACGTTCCAGCACGTCCATATCTTTCCCTCAACAGGGGCTCTAGAACTGGACACAGTACTCCAGGTGGGGTCTCAGGAGAGGGGAGTAGAGGGGGAGAATCACCTCCCTTGACCTGCTGGCCACGCTTCTTTTCATGCAGCCCAGGATATGATTGGCCTGCTGGGCTGCAAGTGCACACTGATGGCTCATGTTGACCATACAGCTACACTTTCATACTTTGACACAAGTCTATCCCCTGCTCTCATGCTTCTAGAAAGGTTTCCTCAGGTTCCTCTCACAAATGATGTGAAGCAAAGTTCTGAGAGAAGAAAAGACCAGTTAACTGATGACTTTCCTGGCAGTGAAGGTTGGGCAGTGTTTTAATGGGAGGCAACTTAATCTCTCTTTGACAGGTTATGGAGTGACTAATTAAGTCCCCCCTTGTGCTCTCCTGTGGCTGCTGACCTCATCAGTAAGGGGACTGCCAGTGCTTCAGTGTGGATTCATCCAGATTTAGTCAACACAAATGCAGAGCTGGTGTGCAGGACTGCTGTGGATAAAAGTGGCTTGGTCTTAATACTTTTTTTTTGAGAAAGAGGTGGCACTGCCAGGCCCTTTCCATTGTGCATGCTCGAGCACAAGAGCAACTGTTCAGGCTATTGATCAAATGAAGAAATGCTGTCAGCCCCTTGAAGTCTGAACCATGAGAAGGGATATATATGGTAGGAGAATACAAGCCCAGCCTTGCAGGTCTCTAGAAGTCAGACAGAGGCTCTTCTAACTGCACAGACCTTTTGAATTAATTTACCTTTTAGACATCAAAGGGTAGACAAAATATTTAAACAGCCAAAATATATGAAAAAAAAAAAAAGTAACTGAATTATAAGAATGCATCATGTTACAGTATTTCAATCACATTCTTTCCATGTAGGGAGCCAGTCAGAAAATTCCCCATGTTTTACAACCCCTTATAAGTGTTTTGCATTTCAAACTATTCTATGAAACAGCTGAAATCCTGAAACATTCCAAAAATGAGGTAAGGAAGTGAGCTTACGTGGTAGGCTTTGAAGCCCAGCAATGGGAAGAGATTTGAGTGCGATTGCCCTACCTCAGGTCAAACTTTAAGGAGTGGTGGAAATGGTTCCTGGAGTTGGACCAGCGAGATTTGTCTGCACTTTGTATGTGATTTTTTTTTTTTATTGCCTATCTTTGCAGTACCATTCTCCCTCTCTTCCATCCTACGGGCTCTGTGTACGTATTCCCAGCAGGCTTTTCATCATTTCACCCAAGTCCACAACTTGTCCATTGCACGTGCTGCTATTTGTTGGCTCCAGTGTACCTGCTGTCCTCTTGTTCTTCTCTTTTACTTCTCTTATCACCTCCCAGATCTCAACTGCTGGGATGTGCAGACACCTGGCTTGCTACCATTGTAACTGAAGTATGAGTGAGCTCATATCACACCTTTTCCTCAGCCATCGAGTATATTTTGGGGACTGCTCTATTTTAAAAATTATTTACTGTCTTTTGCTGGGCCTTATATGTCACTACCATCCTGTAATTCCTTCCTGTCAATTTAATATAAGCATTTTTTAATTTGGCATGAGAATCTGTTGCCTTGTAGCTCTTGTTATCTAAAAAGAAAAGTATTTTCAGCTTGTTGTCACACCTGAAAACCTGTTTTCTTTTCTATCTATAACATTTTTGCTATCACCCAATTAAATAACTGCACTATTCCAGTTGGTACATCATTCGGGGATATATTTTGCATAAAAAGCACAAATCAGAATTCATTTGCAAAGTCCTTTATGGTATTCTCATCTTGAGGTTGGACTCTTTCAGAGATAGTAACATACACCAGTGGCTCGTGTTATCTTGTTACTATGGAAACAGTGATGCAGTACTGGTATGGGTGGAAAGCACAGTATAAAAATGACATACTCCATAGCTCAAATTTTTATTCATCCTCAGTGCTATATAATAGGATAGCATCACAGTTGTGATAGTTATCTCACTCGTGTGTGGGTAAGTAATATCATGTGGAAGAGGAACTAAGAAAAGAAAGGAAAGTTTGAGTCTGAATAGGGAATAAGGGATCAGACCTTCTGCCACTGATCTATTGTATGTGTTTGGAAACTACTTTTGAGGAAATCACTGTGTGTCTCAGTTCCCCATCTGTAACACTCTCTCCTTTTCATTTTATGATTGTTTTGTTCATATAGGTAACAAAGCTTTTAATGCAAGAATGCTGCCTGCTGTGGCTTTAGAGTGCGTGGCACAGTTTTGGGAAGAGTTTCATTAGCCAACAGCCATACAAAAAAGACATAATATGCCTTCTGTACTAGAGCTATAAAAAGACTTTTGTGCTGTTAGAAGCAAAATCATATTCCATAAACAAATTCTTTTTTTTTTACATGCAAGATAGCATCCATTGTCAGGAAGCTGGAATAGTCAATGGGATAAATATTTATGCTCCGTGGAAGTAACTAAGGACAGAAAGTGATAGTGCAATATGGTTTGTAACTGCAAAGAGTGACACTGCATTCTGAAGAACTTATGAAAAGTCTGTGTGCAGAAAGACTCAGCTGGTTTTTTTTCTAATTAGACAAATTGGTCTAATGGAAGAACATAATTTTGCCCTACACAACTTGCCGTGTTTGTATCTGTAGAGCATTCTGACTTCACCACCGGGTTTTTAACGTGGAAAAGAACTTTCTAATTGTCTTATCTTGCAAGTACATGCTTCATAGGCTGAAGCTTCCCATTGGAGCTAGTTCTTAACTGGTCTTTTTACGAAGTAGGGTATTCATGGAAATATTTCTTGATTTAGTCTTTCTCATAGATTTTTAATTTTTAATGTATTCTGTAGCTGGCAGATACAGAAAAGTTTATTAAAAGAAAGACCTATTCCATAAAAAGAGATTTATGGAAATATTACTCCCTTAATGAATATTTACTATTTGCCCATTTGTACTGTAAAACATAGAAGAGTAACCACAGGCCAAGCTGTTCTTTTGCTAGATACCAGACTAACACTAAGCAAGGGAGAAACTCTTGTGTTCCAGTGATGCAAACTTAGGAACTACAATATCAGAGCAGAATGGCAAGGTACAAAAGAAAAGGCATTTGAACTTCAGCCTCTCACTTTCCTTGCTGCTATTAGGGTACACGAGGTCTATGCCAGATTTGTATTTTCCATGCTGATAATGCAAAACCTTCATCTCCAATTTCTGGCAGCAATTCTGAAATGACACTCTTTGAAATGCTTCAGTTACTTTCTGTTATGGCAACTATGAATGAACTGATGACTGATGGTTAAAAGGATTGCTAGTTCCCTACATAAGGGTGTTTTTGTTACTTTGAATTCAGTGGACACTTTACTACCTATGCTATTTTTTATTTCCACGAGTAGCCATGTATATATATATTTTACCTTAAAAGGTTGGACCAGATGATCCTTGAGGTCCCTTCCAACCTGGTGTCCTACGATTCTATGATTCATATTCCTTGACCATGCCCAGACTCTTCATTTTTTCTTTTTTTTTTTTCTTTCTCAAAATTCCTCTTCTGGTGCAACTGGCCTTTTAAAAATACAGAAGATTTTCTGACAGTCACTGTAAAACATGTGCAGCTGCTTTGTTTTAAGTAGCTATTGTACCTGTTTCATTATCGTGGCTGTTTCTCTCAATGGCAGCCTCCATAAGGCTTAGAGAAAGTCCAGCTCACGCTTATTCGTATCAAAAGTGTATAGATTTCTGATTCAACACACATGAATAAATTCTAACCGAGGAAATGAGAGATAGAAGGTCGTTGTGGTGAGGCTTGGGTGAGGGTGTGATATGTAAAGGTGATTTTGATAAAGTTCTCATGTTTGGGGGATGGGATCAAACTATTACTGAAAGTCTGCTGCTGCCCTGCATACCTACAAGTTGTCCTTTGCACTATGCTTTAGATCCTCATTTCTAAATGTCATACAGTAGCTTATTTCTAACAGGAGGAGGAATCAGCACACTGGAGTGCTATACAAGATCCCTCAGATGACTTACTTCGTTAAGTGTACAACAATATATTCTTCCTTTACAGTTACCTTTTGTCCCATGTGATTGGAGAACTTCATTCTCCGTGAACTGCAGGCAGAATTATATCTCCTCTGAAGTTTGTAACAAAAATTGGTTCATACAGGTGGTTCCAGTGCTCTCACATTGGCCCAGATCCTTTCACACATCACAACAGTAGGTCTTCATCTTCTCTAATTTCAGCCACCTTACTGTTAGGCATTTAGACAGAGTCATCTCAGCATCATTACACTTGTCTTAGATACCCATGACAGGATGATGAGTGCTGTCTTTTGAACTACCTTAATTTTAGAATCTATGGTTTTATATGGATGAGGTTAATTCCCACAGTATGCTTCAGAACAAAAATAATTATCTTTTATACTCTTTTGGGGGGTATATATATTTACAGGTATCTGAAATGTGATGGAAACCAGTTGAAACATATCCCTTGCTCACTCAGCTAAAATTGGTGACATGATATCCTGTAATCATGCAGAGACATGGTTCTGATATTGTTATCAATTGTTTTTAAATGGGAAATCTCAAGTGGATATGTTTTGCTTAATGGCTCATAGTATTGTCTTCAAAAAGACTGTGAATTCTAGGCAGTTCTGCTAGTGCTGAAAGCAAGGAATTGCATCGCCTGGAGAGACAGGAGAGAGTGTCTTGATTTAGAAAAAGCTGAGGGGCAGAGATTGTCTTTGTATGTGTTTGTGTACAATATGTGTTCAGCACTTGGCATGCTTGATGATGCTTTAACAGGAAACCTCACCGTACACTCTTCATTTTCTCCCTTTCTTTATTGCTAGGAGGTGAATTTCCAATAAAAGATCCGGGTCAGCATTTTTGCTGTGGAGCTCCCAAGCTCTTGTGCATGGACAATACAGTCTACTTGGCCCTGATTCTGCTTTCAGCTGCAGTAATTGCAATTGAAAGAAAATTAGGGTAACTTTAGTGACTTCAGTGGATTCAGAGCCTACGCTGCAAGCAGCCAAGCTCTGGCTCAGCCTCAGAGTATCCATTCTGCAAGAACTGAGCTGATGTATTTGGTGGTGGATGGTTTCTTGTGCTTGATCCGTCTCCACGAGTAAGAGCTTGGACCAGCAACTGACTTTGTCTCTCACATAAGCTGAGCTGCCTTTCCCTCTCAAATTGCTGTGGAGCTGGAGCGAAGGAGGTCTCTCAGCATAGCATTAAGAGACTGATTGTTATACCAGGCTTGGATTGAGCTTTAAGTGTCAGAGGAGACATATGCTGGATGTTTCTGCAGGGTATTGCAGTGGAACTCAGGAAATGCCATATTTATGCATTTACAGTGCTTTCCTCATCTTCTTGTTCTAGCTTAAAGCCAAAGACATCTGTCCATCCTATTGCCTGAAGATGCTGTCTGTCTTACTTTACACAACTGTCATCAGTGGCAAAATGCAAGAAGGTTGTGAGATAAAGTAGCATGTAATTAACCTTCCTGCCTGAATAATAAACATCCTAATTGTTCTTGATAAAAGTTATGATAGGCTTGGAAAGAGGGAGGATGAAAACAGGCTAATGAGTAATTTTCAATCTAAGGCTTTGCGAGTGCGGACGAAGGTCGGGCTGATGCCAGTCCTTGAGAATAGTTTGTTTCAACAAACCTGTGGAAAACCCCAACCCAGGATGTCTCTGGTGCAAAATCTATCTCCTCTTTAGACTTCAACTATAGAGATGAGTATTTGGCCCAGGCCAAAAATGAACCATCAGAGTTTGGAGACTTTCCTAACCTCACTAAGTAACTGCTCCAGAGGAAAACCGGCCTCTGACTGCGCTGCTGTTCAAATTTTCCTGTGCTGAGCACTCACCTCATTTTTCTTTCAGGTAATAGATGTAATGCCTTTCGAGCTTTTGCAAATCCATAGCACTTCATTACCAGATCAGGGCTTTGGTGATTAATTTGTTGCAGCAATGAGGTGCTGCCTGAAAAAGGGCTTCTGAGGAACAAAGCAGCCCAAGCGAACGACACTTGGCCGTGGAAGTTTTCTTTTGTCTCTGTGATATTCTATGCATATAACTGGTCTGGCAGGAAATGGAAGGGAAATCTAGTGATAGAATAAAAGATAGGAAGACTAGCAGACTTAAATAAATAAAGGACTGTTCTTTGTATCACCTAGAAAACTTCCGGACATAGGTTTTTACGAACATAATCAGATTCTTAGGATTTGAAATGCTAGCATTCTGAGGTAGGAGACGTGATATTCTTACCTCGTTGTACTTTTACTGCCTCTCCAAAGACCATTGCTTTCTCTCCTGGTATTGTCTTTGTGATTCCTGTACCGATATTTATGCAATTCTGAGGCACTTAATTTGGCAAGAAGACTTTGAAAGGCACTAAGATGAGGTAGGGAACAATAAGAATTTTGGCTCCTAAAGAGACAACCAGTATTCCTCTGTTCACATCAAAACATAGCCTGTTCCTCTCGGATAGAGAAAATTTCAGGTGTTTCACGGTGTCAGTCTGGTAGCTGCTCCAAATTAGAGCAAAGACCTCGCTATCTAATAAAAAGGGCGTTTATGTTATATTTCAATAGAGTTGTAAAACAAATTGCACTGACCTTACACAAGAGCAGTCTTTGAAGGGCAGACTTTGTTCTCCTCCCTCTCTGTGCTAAGCTCTTGAAGCAGTCATTAAATATTCATTCCAGCAGTTATTCTGTCTCCAGTTTGGACTGTTTTGCCTTCTTGTGGGTGAGAATTTCTAGTGCCAGCAGTAAAGTTTTTTGTTATTTTTTGTATATGGCACTTCCACTGAATAGTAATGAATGCAGAACACACTGAGTGGCAGGTTAAAATTTATTCTGGACCATAGGTTGCTAGGCCTTCAATTATTCTTTGCTATAATCATGTCCTGCAGTCTTTTTCATGCTGTGGCTTCATTTGTGTGCCATGTGCCATCAGTGTGGCACAGAAGCTGTAACTCAAAAGACCCCTGTTACTACCAAGGAAAATGATAAGCAGAGGATAAATAGAAAAATGTGTCTCAGAGCTGATTTAAAAAATAGATTTTCATGTATGGCTGCATGCCTTGGTCTCCCTTGGGTCTGGAAAAGGAATTACCAACATAGGGTAGAAAAATCTGGTGTAAACTAGAAACAAATGAAAATAAAAAGAAATACAGAGAGACAAATAATAATTTAAAAAAGAGAAAAGGTTGTCACATCAGCTTTTTAAACTCACTATGTCTGTATAGATAAGTTAATACTTAAATGCTTTTCTGGACCAAACCTTGATGATTGTTTCTAACTACTGTTGATGGATTAGCTAGCAAACTGGACCAAAGTTCTAGTCTATACGTCACCCTGCATATTTACTGATTATCACCTTTGTCAGGTAGTCAGCACAACTTTTCTGCCACTGATGATGGTAAATGGACCTTGGAAAGTATTTAAATTATAGAAACGTTCAGTATACATTATATCACTCCTCAGGAAAAGTATACTGAGAAACAGGATCTACTCTCCAAAAGGGTGGTTTGTGTCTGTATTTTAGGCTTCTAGAAGAGAAGAAGGGAAGAGTCATGACCCCATAAGAGGGAATCCAATTATGCATTAATAAAGGCATCCCCTATCTCTGTTGATAGCTTCTAGAAGTGCTCGGCAGATCAGGCCAGGCATGCTTCCCCTTCACGAGAGAGACCTGCGGAAGATCACCCCAAACCTGAAGCAGTAAGATGATTCTGTATTTCTGAAGGAAAATGAAAGTATCAGAGCCTGTTTTGGACAATGCTAGAAGTCTGAGAAGGCTTGTTCTTCAGTGTTTGTACAGAGTGAATGTAAAAGCCAAGGTGGAAGGGTCCTCCAGATAACTTCTTTTTCAAGGAAAGATGATGATAAAATGCCACAAATACTTTCAAGGAGCATCTCAGATTCGTAGACTGAAGGTGTGAACCACAGAAATATGCCTTATAATAGAGACACTCTCAAGCTATAGAGTAAATGCTGGATGTCACCTAAGTGCTTCACAATGTGGTCTGCTTCTCAGTACAGATCATGCCCCTCTCCCATCCACAGACACACAGACTTCTGCCTTTCCTCCCACAGATCAAATAGTATCTGTATAGCAAGCTCAGCAGTTCTTGGCATGGGAAAGCACTATGGAATAAATAAGTAATAAATGAATATTTAATTAAAGCTTCTTTTAATGAAAGTTAACACCTGAAAGGAGGTGGAGTGATAGACCTTTGCGACCAGTTAGCTCTCTGCAGAACAGCAGTGACCATAACTGTTATCAAACATTGGAATGGGCTGCCCAGGGCAGTGGTGGAGTCACCATCCCAGGAATCATTTAAATGGAGTGTGGACCTGGTGCTCAGGGACATGGTTTAGTGGCGAGCTTGCAGGGTTGGGTCAAAGGTTGGACTGGATTATCTTGACGGTCTCTTCCAACCAAAGACATTTTGTGATTCTGTGACCACTTTGCAGAGGCTTACATAAAAAGCAGAAGCTTACATTATAGAGAAGAAGACCTATTGCATCTTTTAACTGATCTACATGGTCGATGTAGGACTAATACTGCTTGGAACATTATTACGTGGCTTGAAATCCTCATGTGACAGCACCTACTGCAGTCCTGTGGTCCACTGGCCAAAGGTGCAACTCTGAAATAACTATTTGACTTCATTTTTTTTCATACCAGTGTGTGGCTTTTGTTAAATACAGGTCAGGAGATCATTATGTGAATGACTGCCTGTTGGGACCTGCCTTTTCTTCAGGCAGAAATTTTTTTCTTACAGTCAGTCTCTGTCTATTTATGTTTCTGTAATGTAAAGGCAGTTATGCTAAGGTAAGGGCAGCTGCAAACCGTACAGCTTTTTGTGACTATCCTCTGGTTTCTGAAAAGTTGCTGGAACAAAAACTAGCTATGTAAAGGTTGCGTGCTCCTTGCTTATTATTATCTAGTTTTATTCAGGCTCTTCAGTAGATGGAAGCAGTATGTAGATTTTTGGTAGTGGTTCAGGTGGTACCAGTGGTTCAGTTAATTCAGAGTCTTCCTTTCTGCTGGCGTGACTTTGTGCAGAGAATGGGTTTAGTGCACTCATAATGGCAATACTTTTGCACAGATATATATCTAAGTGACTGGAAGAACGATCACCTTTTCACATTCGAGCCCGTTCAGCCCATGTATTAATATTCCTTGCATTTTCTTCTGCATCTCCTCAGAGAGCAAATTGAAATTAAAATTCTGCCAAGGTTAGGTAGCAGAAAGGATTAGTGAGCTAGGTCTTCACCTCTAGAGAGAAAGGTGATATGCAAATGGTTGGACTGGACACATCCTTATTCTAGCAACTATTTGTAGGGAAAAAAAAAAATTCTCCCTTGCAACTGACAGTTTGTGCTGAAGAGATATCCAGGACCAAACCAGAAAGGCCTGAAGGTCAGGATTGAAGTACAGTGCACTGAGAGGGTTACACAGACTGTGCCTGTTTATCTTGAGCTATTAGCATTTCATTTGCAAGATCAGCTCTTTGCTGACAAAGTTATTGTGCCCAATCCTCTCCCACAAACATTCTTTCGTAAGCTCTGAACCAGAACAACAAAAAGAAGAAAAAAAAAACAACGTAAAAAAAATTGACCAATGAAATAAAAAACCCCAACCCTGTTTCACAACTGCTTTGTAATTTAAAAGCCAAATGTAATATTTCATTTTTAAGGAGAAGCTTCAATGGGATTTTCTTTTGGATGAGCATAGAAGTGTTTGAGGAATAAAAAATGAGCACTGCACTGCTCAATTTCATGCCTGTGTCAGGTTTAGAAATTGAATGTTTGGCCTAAATTGTAAGGACGAAGATAACTATTGTAAGTACAAAAAGGGGCCCAATATATGTAATTGAGGGAATGTCCTTGCCTACAGAACTCACCTTGCCAAAAATGGCAGAAAATAAGCTTTCAGAATTATGCCTTTGCTTTTTGTTACTATATATTTAACGTATGGAAAAAGTGGGCCTTACACACGTGTTATATGCACAGTCCATTGCATGTGTGCCTGTGTAAATATGTAGAAACGATCCACAAACATGTCTCCAGACCAGCATCACTCTGAAATGCAGTATCTCCTCTGTTTGATTGCTATTATCAGGAAAACACCAACAGTGCAGTCATCCCATGCTTCTGAAAAATAGAAATGTCATTTTTTGGTCTTTAAAAATTATTAAGCCTAGTAAAAGATAGCAATTTCCAGTGTTTGCTTGGTTGGTAAGATGCGGGAGAGTGAGCATTACTCCTGAGAGCTGCCATTGGTTAGCTGGAGGGAAAATGGATATCAATTATACATAATCTAAGAAGCCTCTGCATAATAATCAGGCCCAGTAGGGGCTTTGGGGCAGCTTCGTTATTCTCTTGTAAACACAAGAGCCCAGATAGACATGTCAGTCAGGAGTAGCGGCTGCAATTCTTTCTTTTTAACACCTTCACATTCTATTGCTTCAATATGCAAACAAGGCTGTTTAGCTGAGGGTTGAGGCTGTGCTAATGAGCTCCCTGCACTAACCCTGAAGTAAAAAGGTTCTGTTTCACAGCTGCTCAGAGACTGGCTCCTCTGGGCATGCTCAGGTATTGGAAAAGAATTCCTTTTCAACAGAGGAACGCCAATCAGGATTTCTTGCATACCCCTCTCTTTTCTCAGCGTGCTAATGCAATTACTTCATAACTTGTGAACTTTTTACGGTGGTGGAAAAGATGTTTTGTCTTTGAATTATGTCTTTTTGTCACTGAAAAGGAGAGAGAACTTGGAAGAATTAACAGATGTAAAAATCATCCATTTCCTTAGCTCCGTAACTCGAGGCTAATTTTCACATTGCCTTCTTAAAGGTGGACGTTCCTTTTATCCCTCCCCTCCATGTGTTTCTCCTTTTCTAGCATAATTTCCATTTCCCTTTGGTTGGTCCATGTCATAAGTAACAGAGGAGGCACCTAGCACAGAACTGCCAACTTCATTGCTGCTTGACACTGAAAAGACCAGCGTCTGTTGGTTTAGGACCTTGACTGACTTTGTCCTAAAGCTAGGTCTCAGGGCATTGCTGAGCATAACCAATGGCCTTTTTGCCTTGGTAAAGACACACAGATGCCATGATGTTCCTTTCTGAACGAGCCGACGTTTATAGCTCACGACATGAGATATGACAATCTCTTGAATATCCAATTATTCTTATGAACAAAGTTGTTTTCTGCCTGGAACAGTCAGAAATCCCCACTGGGTTGATTTAGTGTCTGATAGAAATCATTTGGGTTTTCTGTTTAAAAGAGGGCAGTGTATGATTTTTTTTCTTAGCCAACTCTATGAGATGCTCCCTGTCTTCATTCATTTCACTTATTCATTCATTCATTCATTCATCCGTTCATTCATTCATTCATTCACTCTTCCCCAGGACCATGCCTTCTAGCAACATGACACAGGAGAGCAGACCTATAGGCAGAGCCACAAAACTGTCTGTCAAGTGCAAGTTACAACTACCTCAAACAGGAATGCGTTCCTATGAAGAGAGACAGCCCATTTTTAAACTATTTAGCAGTCAAATATTGTGATCTACTCTTTTTCAGTTTGTTATCAGTTGGATTTCTAATGGCTGTCTTTGTGTGTGACAATCCATATTACTGAGTTGGTGGGAAAGTCCTGGCTTTGTAATAATTCAGCACTTAAATTATTTATTACGTTAGCTTTATGGCATATTAAAACCCTCCTTAGACAGGTAGAGCTAACTCCCTTCTGCCTTGCTGAAGCTCATTAAATGGCCATCATAACTGGACAGACTTAATTGCGTTATATCCAGATAATTCTGTCATCTGGATTCAAATCCAAGGCAAGTGGCCTACCCAGAAATCTCACTTACTTGACTGTGACTGGCAAATGATTAAAATATCCCGTAAGCAGTTTACTTATGGTGAAAATTTACAAGTAAAATTAAGAAACTGAAATAAGACGTGACCTTGTTTGTTTCAGATTGTCTTTAAATTATACCATTCCCATTTTAGTATTAGTATATCCTCAGCCAGCAGAAAAACTCATTTATTCTTTTTTTTTTAAGGTATTTTAAAAACAATAGTTGCCAGCGGTTGCATTTAGTTTGGAATTCAAATTTTCCAGTTCAGAAAATAAGTGACTGAAAAATATATTTGCTTTCCATTGAGGTCAGCTTTCCATATGTCAATTTGCAATTCTTCATCTCACTTTGCATGGTCCAAATGATGAGCTTTTAAACACTGTTATTGGAAAATTATTCCACTGACTTATAGCTCTCAGTGAAGAAGAATGCTGAGGTAATGACAACATTTTTTCTGGGACTCGGAGGACCCCCTCTTCTTCTGCACATCATCTGTGTCACTTTAGACAAGTGACTTGACACTAAGGTTTTACAAAACACAATTGGGAATTTAGGTACTTCTGTAAAATCTCACCGGGTGCTTCCTGTTTATGATGTTGTTACCTCATATGGCTGGATTACAGGTGTTGCAAGGGTCTACAACCCAAATGAGGACCCAGCTCCATCGTACGTGGAAAGTTTTGACTCTGAAAACAACATTTTTCTTTTCTCTATTTTGTAGTTTGCTTTGTCTCTTTATATTTCAAGCAATTAGGACAAAATAACCCTGCTTTATGCTGTGGCTAGGTGGTAAAATCTCCTTCAGGAGTAAAAAATCCATTCTGACTATTAATTTTCTACCAGCCACCTATCAGGTAGAGACTTCTACATGCAGTCAGTAGCATCCAATAGAAGTGAGATTAATCTCATAGAAGTATGAAAAAAGCTGTGAAATAATTTCACTGCATTCATGTACTATTTCCATTGACATTCTGGTTCCTACAAGAGGCAACAACAGGGCTATGACACCAGAGCAGAGAAAAATACCTTAAAAATAGCAAGTGAACTGTACTGTTTGACTGGGGAAATTGTGCAGTGATTTTATATTTGGTTTTGAAAGAAGACCTGAAAGAATAAAGGGGACTTGAAAGAATAAAGGGGACTTGAAAGAATATTGAGCCATTCAAAGGTGGACCTGTAATACCATTTTTTTCATCCAGTGTCACCAAAATACCAATAGCTATTACTTCATTCTATTTAAAAATACCTTGCCTTGTGATTCAAGGTAGTGATGCTCAATGAGTGGATTTAGAGTCCCATAAACCAGGCAGTTTTTACGAGCTCACAGAATAATCACCACATTTTCTGGGGTTTTGCAGAAGGTTTGAAAGATGTTATCATGCAAACTGATAGTTTGAAAGATTAAACATCAGAACTAAAGGACAATGGGATACATTTATTCATTCTTGCAATGCCTTTCCCATGTTTTTAATCACATATAGAAACCTCTCTCTATGTTTACTCCTTTGATTTAATGCTGTTAACACATCATGGACAATGGTGACTAGCTGGATACTGCTTTTTGCTGTTTAATTTATTTCTGTTCTTATAAAACAATTAAAAACTGATATTACACAAATATTACTATGTTGCTTCCAATGCAATTGGACTGTTGGAGGCAAGAAATTGAAGCTAGATGGACTAGTAGCCTGCTAGGAAATGGCAAGGGCTGTTGTACAATTCTGGGATGTGCTATAAATACTTAATTTGATGCAACTTTGATTTGGAGGGTACAGTACAGTTCAGTCATAACCTGATTTGGGAAGTGGGTATGTATAAAATGGGGATTTTATTCTCTACCCTTGCATATACCTTGAAATAGTTGATAATGTTCAGCTCTGCTTGAGAACTGCACAAAGTGTTGCCCACCCTGCCTTTCAAAATGGCCTAGCATATAGCAGCTACTGCATTTTCAGCCACAGGGAAGAAGGCAGGAAGGCAATTAAGGATAACATATTCCTTTTAAAAAAATATCAGGTGCTGAATATTTAGTCAGATGATAAAGAGAATGACACCAGAAAAATCTATGACCTAAAGAGCCAAACAAACTTATCAGCCTTGTGACTATTAATGCAAACTGTATCTTTTTAATCATGTGCTGTTGTTTGGGCTGAAAACATTAATGAGATATCTCATAACTTCATAATAGAATTGCAATTTGTACCTAAAACTGTGACTAGCAAATAACTATTGCAACACAGCGATAAAAAAGCAAGTTGTTGGCTTTTATCCAGGTAAATATTAGGATATGTTTGTTTGGTTTTTTTTCAGAATCGTATTTTTCTTCATGGATAGTAATTCCCAACTAAGACAAAGAACAAACTTACATGAATTCAGAATATAAACTACTGGGTATAATGATGACAAGATGTTTACAGATGTTGATGCATGGAGCACCAGGAACACAGTAACAGAAAAGAATAGCTGTTGCTACTGTCCTAATGTTACATGTAAGGAGCTGTGACCAAGAAATAATTTTCTAAATGCTATTTGACAGGTCATCAAGAAGGGCTGAAGTCATTGAAGACAGGCTGAAAGCTAGGGGAGGAAATTCTGACTGTGCTGAATATCAGAGATCTGTCAGTAATTTCAGTCTTGGCCTGGAAAGACTTTTAGGTTGTGCTTTTAGATGGTCTGTCTTCTCCTTTAGATCTTCCTCGCTTAGCTTAGCTTGGTCAATTATTTCCTCAGTGAGCCAGGGAAGTTGGGAAGGAGAGATGGTAAATGCTAAGAAAACTATTTACTTTGCATACACAGGCTGTATTTCAGATATTGAAACCCTCCCTCTTGCCTGCAATCACCATTGTTCTGAACACCCTGAGGAAGGAAACAATAGTTGTGTTGGAGAGTATTTTCAGCCCAGCCTGAACCAGAATTTTCACACGTAGACAGTGACATACATTGGCCACCGGCCGTATTCACCTTAGAAAGTCCTTTGGAAAAAGGCTGCTGGTTTGGGGCAATAAAGCAGGTCTTCTTTTGGTATTGATATCTTTAAGTCATTCATTTAAATAAGAAAACTGAAGGTCTTTAGTCAAACAGGTATTGCCCAAAATCTCATGGCCTAGTTTCCCATTAGGCATTCTGGTACAAGCTTTGTAATCCCAGTACTCATACAAACAGCATTTACTCTCCATAACCCAAATAATTCCCAGCCTCGCCAATATGGCACCATTACACTAACTAATGTAGCTGTCACAAGCCAAACAAGAGCTGATCAGCACCGTATGTTACATTAAGT
>JANIJG010015183.1:0-52258 GCA_024611175.1 Megaceryle torquata | reverse complement strand
AATTTTTTATATGACTACCAACCCTATTGTGAATTTGCCCTTAAGGGGGGTTAAATTTTTCCCTTTCCCTTTGGAAAAAAAAAAAAAAAAAAAAAAAAAAAAGGCACTTTGGCTATTAATTGCTGGGGTGTCTGTGAATTTATAGAGGGTATAAGAAGAAAGTAGGCTTTCTTGAAGAAAGAGCATTTTGTCATTGTACCTGCTTCTCTCCCTCCCCTCCCCGCCCTGCCCCAATGCACAATGAACATTGTCACCACTGTTTCTTGGGTGAAATGCCTGAACTGCTAAACTACAGAGGAGGAAAAGCCCCTGGATGTAAAGCATGAAGCAGCATTGCTGCATTCACTCTGGCTTGGACATGCTTGTCTGATTTTGGAGTCATTGGAACAATTGTGGTACTTCCCTTTGCTTTTACCCTGCTTCTCCTTGGAGGCCCTCTGGCAGGTCTCTGAAGGCAGAGGGCAGAGTTTGCAATCCAGTATGGCTTGATCCTAGATTTGAGAGCAGAAACTTTGTATCTGTTTATTTCCTTTTTCATTTATTTGGTAGACTGTACAATATTTAATAACAAAAGTCTTGCTAGTTTTTGTACTCCAGACACTGAATTAACTCTCAGAATCTCTGGTTTTGCTAAAGAGTAATTAGTGTGTGCAGCATCTTCCTGACACATGCTGGAGATGTAATCAGGAACCAAGGTGCTCTTAGCAAGAGCTTTATTAAAGCATACTTTAAAATACCATCTTACCAGGAATGGAAAGAGCCTATCGTCATACAAAAAACCTCCTCTCAGAAGCTGAGAGGTTTGGGAAGACAAAGTCAGTTATGTGTAGTGTTTAAGAGACTCTGCTCATCTGCTGGATTTATCCTTCATTAAAATTTCAGCATAGATCCTCATAACATAGTGTCAGCAGAAATGCAGGCAAAGCTTAAAGGATTATTCTGATGGATGCGAGTTTTGGGTTTTGTTTGTTGCATTAGAGCTGAAGGAATCGTTTGGGCGCTTAGCTTGGACTCATGCCACGTCTAACCATATGGTACAGCAGTTGATGGAATGCAGATAATAACTTCATTTTCTTTGCTATTTAGGTTCAAACTTGTGCTAACAGGTCTCCTCCCAAGCTTTGCTTCAACCTATTATGTGAACCTCATAGGGAAATTCACCTCTCCATGCCTCAGTTTACCCACACTGAAAACTTCAATAATAATGCACTTCTTCTCTTTTAATGTGTTTGGAGCATATGGATGAAAAGCACCAATTAGGACCTTGCTATTTAATTATTGAGCCTACTGCTTGTACTCAGTTTGTCTGACCATGTGATAGGAACACCCATGACTTGGAAACCTGGGCTTTCCAGGTCTCTCTGGGCAGTACCCAGGCAGTGGTGCTAGCCTGCCCAGTTGGGCCATGACCTACAACGCTGGCAAATAATAGGTGGCATTAGCCAGCTGGCCACTTCAAAGGGTGAGGGTGAGAAGGGAATGAAAACTTGCAGGGGAGAAAGTATGCTTTGAACTTGAATAAAGCAAAATTTTCTTCTCCTGACTAGGGACCCTGGATACATGGGCAATGCTGCTTCCTAGGTAATCTGAAGCTGTTTTAATATTTCAAAAGAGAAGTGAGTCAAACCAGGTAATCCATGTAAACTGTTGTCATAGGTACGTGGTGAAATCCACGTCTGTCAGCCTTGAGAAGTTGCTGTGTGGGGTTGGGTCAAGGCATATTGGAGCCACCACTTCCTTGAGTGGTATGGGAGCAGAGTCACAGGGAATGGGGATACTAATTTCTCTTTCCTTAACAAATCACTGATGAATAATCTTTCAGATCTGGGGTCCTAATACAAACTCTGTAAACCTGGATAGCATGTTTTTACTGCTTTTTACAGGATTAAACTTAGCACAGAAGGAATTTGCTTTTTTCTTTTTTTGGAAGAAAAAATAGTATAATACAGAGCGATTGTACAAAGCATTTTATTGTGATGTAGTGCTACCCCAACTGTACCAAGCCTCTAGGCAAAAGTTTATGCCTTGCATTTAAGGAGTGCTCACTGGAGAAACTGCATGTACAAGGAGAGTTTCAGGATGCAAGACCTGTTGTTATTGGTGATTCTTCAGTGTCCTCACTCTTAATGGTGGTCAGCCTGTAAGCTGCAGACAATCAGTGAGGTAGTTTTAAAGGATTTGGAGCTGATCTTCAAGGTCACATAATTTTTATAATGTCATCAAGGAGAAATCTGATGGCGGAGTCACATATTACTCCATTAAAAGTTTGAGGAGTTGATAGTGGTCCAAAATATTTGCATACATATAAATATGAGAGCACAGTTAGGTAAAATGAATATTAAGTATACAGTTCAATGTACCCCTAACTTTTAAGAGCCCTAAAGTGCTTTGCCATCTAGCAGCTGATGAAATCTTCACTCTCTCTTTCATGTTTTTGTCCTGTTGCTTTGCATCTTTTATTTGATTTCATTGTGCTTATCCAGTTTATGCCAATAGTGGTATCTCCCTGTAACAGAGTTATGTCCTTCAGATAAAATGGAGAGCCCTGATTTCTCTTTTAGGTAGATGAAATATAAATTTGATGATGTGATTTAAAAAAAAAAAAAAAAAAATCTCAGTATCAGAGTATCCCTGATGTCTACAAGCTGGTTTTGTTCTAGCCTTTTTGCCTTTTTCCTGAGTGGTGTAACCTACTTGACATACTGTTTGCTTTCCCCTCCCTGCTTTTCTCCTTTTCCAGTTTCACTGTTGTTTTGCTTTCCTGTTGCATGGAGATGATGCCCATAATGTTTGCTTTTCTGCATGTGCAAGCTGCCTTCTTCCCTTCTCTTGCTCTGTTTCACTGCTGTTGCCTCTTCCTACAGTTTCTATGTGAAATAGAAGTTATTGAAAATAAATGGTATCTCAACAGCAATTAAAAATTTAAGTACATATAATAAAATTGTTTTAGCTGTAAACGAACCAGGGGAAAGTAACTCTGTAGTTGGGTTTGATGCCATAAGCAGTTCTTTTTTATCGGAATGGTCTGAATAACTTTGATCTAAATAACTTTGATCTAGATTCTGCTGGTGTGTATGGTCTGCAGATACCTAGGTTTGGAGAATTATCTGTGCACCAAGTAACTCATTATGATAATAGAGTTTTTGCAGGAATGGTGTTAGAATATCTTGCAATAATGTTTTCAAGCACCTAGCCTACAGTCTGTCTTTTTTTTTTTTTTTTTTTTAACTAATGCTTAAAAGCCAAACCTAGAATTTGTTTTTAAATATTAGTTACATATTTTCTTGGTGTGCAGGCTGTCATACTAAGTCAGACTGAGGTCACTGTAGCATTAAATCACAGTGTAGAAAGCCAGAAACATGCAGGATCCAGGCCATTAGTTGCACATTGTGAGGGAGGAAAATCCTGCAGCACCCCACACTTAAACTGAGGGCTTGCTGAATGAGAGTTTAATACCTGATGTCCTCATTTGCGTTGCGCGGGACACAGTTTATATGCCAAGAAGTGGAGAAACTTGCTCCCGTCTATTATTTTGATGCTGAAAAGAAAACATCATATCTGGTTTCTCTCCTCTCCCAGTGAAGCAAGGTGTAGCCTGGTGGAGTAAGAAATGGAACTGGAAGCATCAGTCACTGCACTCCCCAGCTGGTAGGCAGCTCCATGCCTTGCTGTGGTCTAGACCAGATTTTTCTCAGAAGATGCTTCCCACTGTTGTTGGCAGTGATGACAGTGAGCGTGTAAGCAAGGTTTACTGATTCCTGCTCTAGTTATTCATGTCACTTAAGTCATTATTGCTGGCCTCAGGAGCCCTCCTTTCTTGGCCCTGCCAGTCACCTCCACCTCATGGGAGAGGTATGTTGGGATGTGCTTAGCTGTAAAATGGTAAGGTAGAGGCAGTCTAGGCATGTACTGGTTTTTAATTCCCCCCCCCCCCCCACTTAATACCTTTTCCAATATTTTCCAAAGGTCAGGAGCTGTCAAGCTTGCACTTGCTCTGCTGCTTTTGAAATCAGAGCTAGTTTTGCCTTCTTACAGACTTCCTGAATGACTGCAGGTCTTGGAGATTTGGTGCTTCAGATCACTGAATAATTTAGTGCTATTTGTGATGTATTACCCTGACTTTGGGGCATGATTCTGCAGGCAAGTATCAATGTCTGGTCTGTTTCTGAAGGATGCTCGTTCAGGAGGCAGCTTTGGTCCTTCTCTGGTAGGAAATGTCTTGTGGCTCTTGGTGATGCTGTTGGGCTTGACGCGTTCGGCCGGGCATTGCTCTATGGGGAGAGTGAGCAAGGAGGTGAGAATTTGCCTTTTAGCAACTGTAATGTTTTGGAGCTGTTTGAACACATACCAAGCTCACCGGCTTTTCAGGCCCCAAGGTCTCGGGAATGCTGCTGTGGTTGCATGCTGAGAGTCCTACTGCATCATGGCAAACACCACAATCTGTGAAATGCATGCAGTAATGTTTGCAGCTCCTGTGAGCTTGGGTGGACACAACGTCTTCACAACTCTGGTGAAGCCCTGTGATAGCTACTGGCTGCGAGAAGGTCTCTTAACTTGCAGAAAAAAACATGTGAAATGCCACTGTGGAAAAACTCTTGCAGACTTCCCTGGGCCTCCTTAGCCTTGTTGTGCCTGATCTTCTCTGAAAGTCCAGTATGGAAGAAGAGTTGAACTATCGAGGATGTTAGAAAGCGGCTGTCATGTCACCTCAGGAGCTTCCATGGTTGAGGCTGCCTGGG
Source organism: Megaceryle torquata (assembly GCA_024611175.1). Lineage (NCBI taxonomy): Eukaryota > Metazoa > Chordata > Aves > Coraciiformes > Cerylidae > Megaceryle > Megaceryle torquata. Next base: position 47,519 of record JANIJG010015183.1, on the reverse strand, counting down.
TCCTCTCACATGGATGGGCCACTTCTGAGCAGGCTCAACAAGATGGTGCTGCCACAAAGCCAGTTAGCTTGTGTTCCTGCAAGCCCTCCTCGGTGCTGGCCACAGGAAGGCCATCCCTTGCAGACTGCTTGTGCTGAGGATGGGTTTCATTGGCGGGTAGAAAAACAAACCAGGAATGTGATGGGTCAAGAGCATCACTCATGGGAATGGATCTGGAATACAGATTTTTGCATCGATTCATATGGGTAGTGCTATCGACATGACCCTTAAACACTGGTGTTTCCCTTCTGTTGCTGCTGGATGTCATTACCTACCAGGAAACAGGTGGGAAAAACGTCCAGGAAAACAGACCAGGTTTTTGCAATTGGCAGTTTGGTTTTTGGCAGCTGGGGTGAGCAGGCATGTTTCCAGTCAGCATCTGTTTATCCATGCAAAATGGCAGGAAATCTGGTCTTTGAATCTCTTTGACACTTGTCTTTGCATTAACTCAACTGCCCCATTTATCTCACAACTGAGATAAACGTTTTGTTATTGATTTCAATGTTGCAAAAATCTGAAGCAACATTTTTTGATTATTGCTCCCATCCAAACTGGCTGTTGCCAAACCAGCACTATGTGTAGCCATGCATCATGTGAAATGGTAGCTAGAGAAGGTGTTAGCCCCTTTCTTCTACCCATTTGTCTTTGCCTCTTGCCCTCCCCTTTCGGTTTGGACACCCCTCATGTTTCCCCATTAAAAAAAATCTTACCAGTTCCCTTAATCATGGGAATGATGAAAAGGAGCTGAAGGGTATTTAATGGCAATCCTGTCCAGCTCTCTTCCTTGCCTCCAAATCTGTGCCTGCTTAAATGTGCATTGTATAACTGGCAGATGAGTAAGTCTGTGGAGTCACAAACATGAGGACCGTCAGGAAACTCTTTTTTTATGAAGACTGGTGAAACTTCCCAGGCTCTGCTCTCTACTTCTAGATCAGGACAGTGTCAGGGTGCTAACATTTTTGCTTAAGGCTCCTTGATCAAGATGCAGGCTAGGACTGTGCAGCTTTAAGCCCTGTCATTTTAGGTGTGGAAGAATGAAGTGGGGCCCTGGAGGGCAGGAAGCAGAAGGCTGGTCACAGGCCACCTTGCGTCACTAGAAATACCTTAAGTCTTTTTTCTTCTACCACCCTAGATGCAAGTTTGTGGATGTGTGAGCTGAGCAGAGTGGTGGGTGTCACACCGCCTAGCTCTGTCCCATCACAAAAGTAGCACCAGCTTCCCTCTACCTTCATGATCTCTTCTACCAGGTAACTAGTGATAGGACAAGGGGAAATTGGCTTAAGTTGTGCCAGGGGAGGTTTAGGTTGAATATTAGGAAAAATTTTTTTACTGAGAGAGTGGTTAGGCATTGGAACAGACTGCCCAGGGAGGTGGTAGAATCACCATCCCTGTAGGTGTTTAAAAAACATCTAGATGTGGCACTTCAGGACATGGTTTAGTGATCCTGATAATATTTAGTAGATGGTTAGACTTGATCCTGAAGGATATTTCCAACCTTAATGATTCTATTCTATGATGTTCTGCATGAAAGGCCTGGGTCCAGCTAAGCCCTCTGCAACCCAATAGGTTTGGTTTTCCTTTGCGATTGACTCTGAGATCCTGCTGCAATACAGTACAAATGGGTGTACAGCTTTTTCTTCCTCAGGACTGACCTGGATAGAATTTTGCTTCACAAGTGCTGAAAATCTGTGAATATAACTTTTTCTTTCTAGCAGCAATTCTAACTATGTAAGGTTTATGAAACATTCAAGTTTTCAAAATGTACTATGTACAACACAGGTGTACTTCCAATTTTAAACCTTTGTTTTATATATATATAAATTTATACAGCAAGGAGGTCAGAGGTCTCCTGCAGTTACCAGCAAGGCCGCACCTTTCAATTGCTTTGAAAGTCAGCAAATGGTTCTCTTTCTATAGTGCCTTGCTAAATGTTACACTTAAACAGTTCTCATACGTTTGACTGCTATTATGAACTTAAAAGATTCCCCTCCTCCCTCTTTATTTTTTCTTTCTTTTTTCTTTTAAGCTGTTTGAAGTGCCCTAGAGCAGACAAGAAAACTACTGAAATGACAGCATGACAGAAATACTCCACAAGTGAGCTATCTAGGATTTATTTTCTTTTCTCTCTCTTTTCTTTTTTTTCCCCCTCCTTGACTGACTAATTTTTAAAAACAGCTGGAATGAAGAGCATCCAGCTTTATGCTTGGAAAAAAAGAAGTCTTCAGGTATTTTGTCAAGTAATTGCAGTAGCTGAGAGTTGGAGCTGGCTGTAGGGCCCCTTCACTGTTCCCATGTCCCTGCTAGTCAGTCTGGATTGACCTCAGTATTTATGGCATGGGCTGAAAGAAGAGGCTGATGGCAGACCCCTTATGCAGAGGCTGCAGGTGCTTGCTAAGCCTTTCTCCTCCTCCTCCTCCTCCTCCTCCTCCATTGCTGGGTGCTGTGGCTGAGCCTGGCCACCAAGGCACCTGGCAGTGGAATCTGCACAGCTCACAAAGGAGCAGCCACTCCTCTCCAAGGAATGTGCTCAGGAACACTGGCCCTATTAATTTATTTTATTTGGCATTATTAGAAAAAACACCCAGCCCCAAACCCTGTGTTGTCAGGATTTTCTTTAAATAGCCAGTTCTGGAAACAGGAAATTCCTTTACCCCTGGAAACAGGAAACAGATCTGACTATTACATATTTGTTTTAAAGCTTTCAATTATCCACTGCTGCCTCTCTCTCACCCCTGACTTTCTTTCCACTGCTCAGCGAAAGATAAGCCAGTGTCTGTGGGTATTGTGCAAGATCCAAGTGCGTGCTGCTATGGACAAATTAAATGTATTTTGTTATAAAACTGGTAGGGTTGATGTTTTCTACATCAACCATGTTTGTTATATGGTTGAACACAAGAAGTTCTGTTCACTGAGGATTAATACAGAGATATGGTCTGATGAGTCAATAAAATCATTTAAAGAAAAAGGAGAAAATGAGAATTGGCACCACAGAACTAAATGAATGACAAGATTTTTTTTTTTTTAATTATTATTATTATTTTTTAAGGCTAATAATCCAAGCCTACTGACAAGAAATACCAGGGGAACTGCAGTACTTCTAGAAATTCAGGGCCAGAAGGGACTTCAAGATATCTTCCAGTCTATCTCCTTGCCCCCAACAAGGACAGATATTTATCTTCATAACCTCTGATGAGGGTGAATTCCAAGCCCATCAACAAGTCCTGAACCAGACCTTCATTCTCCATATAGTCAGACTTTTCATAATACCCTCAAAACTTACTAGGTGTAGACAAGGGTTTGTTTTTTCTTTGTGCAGTAAAAGAACTGATGATCATCCTTTTTGTACAGTTACCTGGTCTCAGGACTGTATATTCTCAGGATATATTCACCACCTCTGTAACCTTCTCTTAATCTTCTGAGCTTGTACCTACAGAGCATGTTTCCAAATGCCTTTTGGCTCTTGTTGCTTGCTTCTTGGACTCTAGCCCGAATGTGCCTGAGTGTTTCTGAAAGGGTTATTTCCCAGGCTGGGCAAAGTCTCCATCTGCAGCCTCATGGCTGCACAGCAGAGAGAAATAGCCACCTCTCAAGCTGTGCATATGATACCTTCTGAATCTGTGCTTCAGTCGTCTGCAAAATCTGTGTATCATTGACCCCTCTGACCCAACCCCTTTGCAGTCCTCCGTAACTGTAACTTTGGTGTCGTGGTGGTTCCACTGCCTCTCCATTTATCCCACTTTTGTCCTCCTTTCTAAGCAAAGCACGGTGCTATTAGCTGTCCTGGGAATGTGTTGGCTCTTAAATAATCACCAGTGGGGCCACTGTGCCAAGTTTTGGTTTAGAATAACTGTTTTATCTGCTTCCAGACCTTGATGTAGCTCCAGAAAAATAAAGGTGTTTATGGATGCATTATGAATTATCACCCTGGTTGCCAGCCCTTTGTAGCTGGGTCCCAGCTCCAGCAGGTTGCTGTGATGCCTCTTGTGCTGTGAACGTGCTCGAGCTGGCTAGAGTCTCTGAATTCTTTGGCATTCATGTCCAGACCCACTTCCTGCCATGGTGCACTTGGATTGTTCTCAAAGCCTTTTGGTAGCCTCTTGCACACAATATGGGACCCATCTTTGCTCACCCCAGCCCTGCTGCTGCCATTGACACTGACTGAATTTGTTACATCTTCCTCGTTCCCTCTAAGGCTGGCAGAGCACTGGTGCCTCGTGCCCTCCTTCTCAAAGCACTCTAAGATGCACAGACCTTCAGGGGTGGCAGAGGATCAGCAAGGTGCCTTTGCTGTCCACCCTGTATGACACTGGACTGCAGAGACCCCCTCATCCTGAGCCAGAGGGAGGAGGGCTCCTTGCTGCTTCCCAGCCCTGTAGCTCACCCTTGAAGTCCCGGGACACAGCCTCACCATCCTTCTCATGCGTTCCCCATTTGTAACCTTGCTTTATGCTTAGCAGGCTTCTCCTGTAAGGCATAGATAGATAAGTAGTTATTAGCACTGGTTTAACAGTAACCTGCTGCCAATAGGCACAGCTATTAGTCTCTATATACCCCACTGGGTAGCCAAGCAGAAAGTAGCCAAGAAGCAGCCATTAAAACCTGAGGAAACCTGCCTTTTTCAGTAAACAACCCCCCAAACATATCAAGAGTTTAAAATCACTTCTGGTTAGTACAGAATCCATAGAATCTCGTCCATGCTTTAAACAAGCATGTCAGTGCCGGGCACAGGATGCTGCATTGCTCAGCCCTGCAGCTTCCACCTGATCCAGGACACAACTGTTTTTGACATTAACTTTATTAACTCTCAGCAAAGGGTAGCTGCTTTCAGCCAAGGATCCTAAAACAGTCTCCACATTAGCAAGGAAATTAAACAATCCAGAAGTAACTCTTTGTTTGATTTCCAGCATAACATGTCAGTGCAGTTTTGAGTGTGCTTTGGCATGCTGAATGGTAATGGAGATTTTTTTCTCTGTTGGTTGGTTTGAAAAATAGCAGTTGATCACAGCTGAAAGAAGAAAGATGTTTGTCTTACAGACTGATAGCTTGGTAGCTTGGGGAGAGTCTACACTGCCTGCTGCCTGTTCTCATACCTCCTTGTTCTGAATTAGTGGGATGCTTTTCCCTTTGAAACATAACTAATGGGAAAAAAAAAAAAGAAGTGATTAGCCACTAGTTGAAGATAAGCTTCCAAATGGTGTCCCCAGAAATGTAAGGAAAAAGAACAGGAAATAACATTTTTGTATCCAAAATCATAGTGGTATTAATTTTTGTCTTTGTTAAGTTTCTGTGGAGTGTGTTGCAGTGTGTGCTTGAGTTTACTTGAGGTCAATGGGAGCCTTGCAGGTGATTTCATCATGTCTCAGTGCAGCTCTGAAACAGTGACAACTCATCTTTCCAGCTTGCTTGGGGAGCAAGCTGGAAATCCCGATTCCATTGTGGAGGAGCAGAGTAGCCAGCTAACCTGTCTGGCTGGGTGGTTTTGGTGTCATCTTCCCAGACTGCAGAAAGGCAGCTGAATCTGTTTTATTCAGTGTTTGTGTCTGCATTTGGATGGCAGCTCTTGACAGTGCCAGCTCACAGGGGAGCTGAAGTCATTTTGCACAGAAGCTGAATTTGCAAGGGCACCTGACCATTAACAGGGCTTGGGTGCCGTACTCACTCCAGCTGGCACTTCTTAGCAATTGTGCCCAAGGATATGGCTTGAGGCCATAGCAGAGGAGGAGAGCTGCTGCTAGAGTAACCTCCCAGGCTGGCCAGATACACCTCCTATACTTACTTCGCCTGGGAATTTTATTCAGGCCTCATAATATTTAGTTATTACCTTTCCCATCAATGCATACTAAGGTGCTAATCATTCTTCTCATTTTCCTCAAGTGTTGGGCACAGCCTGTTGGACAGCAGCGTGTTTTTTTCTAGTATGACGTGTCTCACTACAAATAATTTACCTGCATCAAATGATCGTTATACTCCTGTTTGGTGTGTGAATCAGAGGTCTCTTTTGGTATAAAGCACGCTAACATTTAGGAGCATGACTCATATTGAAGGCATTAAGTTTTCAAGGAGTTAAGTATATTCATGTGTATTTCACAGTGAGGCATGTGAAAAATGGTAAGTAGGTTCCCTCTGCTGCCTTGAAGGAGGCTTGCCCTTTTTTAAAGCATAGATGATCTCTACTGTCTGCCTTTCCTTTAAACAAATCCATAGATGGTACGTTTGTTGCTGTTTCATGGGAGAACTATTAAATCTTTGACCTGTGGCTTCACACATGTACTTCAGCATTTGTGTTAGTTTCTATAAAAACATGAGTAGCATATCACATTAAAACAGTCAAACTGATGGGTTTTCTGATGGCCAGGGGCCTGAAGCATGTGCCATGAAAGAGGCTGAGGGCCAGGGGCTTGTTCTGCCTGGAGAGGAGATGACTTTGGGGGGGTGCTTATAACAGCCTACCCCTACCTGTGAGGAAGTTAATGAAAAGATGGAGCCAGGCTCCAAGGGACAATGGTTGCAAACTGGAATGGGATTTGCTGACAAAATGTTAAAAAAAGAAAATCTCTATGAGGATAATTAAGCATTGACAGATAGCCCAGAGGGGTTCTAGGAGCTCTGTTCTCAGATGTTTTTCAAGGTCCAACTGGACCAAACACTGTGCAACCTCACATGAAGTCAGGGTTGCCCCTGCTTTGAGCAGGAGCCTGGAAACTTCCCAAGGTCCCTTCCCACCTGAACAACTTTATTTAGTGTCATTACCCATAAATAGGGGCTTTGGAGTTGAGCTCAACGCAGCATGGACAGAACTTGCACTCCCTTTGGTATTCTACTTCTAAATGGGAGTAGAAAAGAGATTCCACCGTGATTGTGTTAAACTTAGTGGGAAATTCTGTTGCAGAAAATGATTGTTGCAGCATAATTAATTGACTGCTGCCTTCCTAATTGCATCCCCATGGGGGAGCACTTGGAGGGCAAGTGGCATAGTTACCTGTGATGCAGCAAACACAGCCCTGAAGTCATCCTAGCCTTCAGTCTTGCTGTTACTCCCCTTTCCCAAAAATACGAGCGAACATTGTCAGCCTGTATGACTTGATCGAGCTTGTGTTGCAAATGCGGATTTCACTGCAGGAAACTTGAAGAAAAATGGAGAAAAAGTCTTCTGTGCTGCCTGGAGCCTGCTCACCTCAAGCACGCTGGCCCTCCGCTTCTTGGAACGCCTCTTCTAGGGGTCAGGGGTTGGGCCATCCATGGTGTGAGGGGCAGGATGCCAAAGCCTTAGCAAGCAGGCTCTGGAAGAGAGCTGGTGGCCGGTGGTCCCGGGGCTGGTGTCGGCAGCCGTGGGTTGATCTGCCTCCGCGCCGGCACTGACTCTTTGCAGCTGCTTTTTCACCAGCTGGGGGCCAGTTCTGAAAAGCGGGGTCTGGAGTGGTTGAGGCCTTGCGAACAAGGTGTTGTCTGTATGGGTTAAGTACGGATAACGTGCGTAGCTCCAAACCTGGCAACAGCTCACGCCTTCTTGGCGTTTAGATAAAAACTGCAGGGCCGCTGGCGCGGGGAAGGTGGCGCTAGGGAGCAAAACCGCTTCAGAAGCAGAAGCGGGTCTGATGGGGAGGGGGCGCTGGCGGGGCGGGTGCCGCCAGAGGTCCCTCCAGGCGCGGCGGAGGCCGGGGCGGCCCGGGGTCCCGCTGCGGCTCTCTTCTCTGGGCGGGCGGAGGAGAAAGGGTCCCGCCCTCAGCTCCGAGCCAATTTTTGAAGGTTAAAATCGCCTGGGCGGAAGGGGAGAAGGGGGTGATGCTGGGTCAGCTTGGGTGCGTGTCGGCTCCGTTTGTGCGGGACCTTTGGTACCGGCCCCTGCGGCGACGGGTGCGAGTCCCACGCCAGCGGGGACCGGGACACATCCCTTTCGAAATCTGATTTGTGGCTCCGCCTCCATAGATGCCGTGTTTTGCACCATTTTTGGTGAGGACTGGTCTTTCAGCTGACAGACCGACCACGCGAGATCGCAGAAAGGCTGAGCTGGAAGTACTTACTTCTGTCATTTTACCTCTAGATTATTTTATTCCGCCTCTTCTCACATTTTCTGGCAAGTCTGTGACACTGTAGGTCACTGGTACTTAGTACTTTTTTTCTTTTTTTTTCTTTTTTTTTTTTCCCCCTCCCACCCCCCGTCTTTCTTACCTTGCTTCTCAATCCTCAAGAATTTTAAGGTTGAAATTACTGGTGGTCCGAAAACTTCAGCTGCATAAACTTATCATACAGACTGTGTTTGTCCGTTGCAAAGTGTATTTGACAGCACTAAGCCAAGTGGCTAAATGCCTTGCTGATAAATAGTCCACTTAGGGCACAAACATTCATTTAACTCATCAAAACAAAGAAGTTCACTGTTAATGAGGATAGTTCATCACAGCTTGTCTGCCCTGACATAGTTTGAGGTAACAGATAACTGAGCTCTGGAGAGAGCACAGAAGGGATATACTTCTTTTCTAGTGTGAATATCACTGTATATATTTCATAGCTCTTGGGCACTATCTTGTTAAGTATATAGTATATATAATTACAATTAGCATTACAATTATAATTACAATAAGCATTTTACATTTAAAAAACTGTCCAAAGCTGTCTTTCAGATGTGGGGTAACCCAGCAGTATTGAGTTAGTTACTCCTTCACGTTCAGAAGCTTTTTTGAATTTTGGGTAAACGTTTTTGTGAAAATGTTATACATGTAATTAACTAAAAAACCCCATATGTTATCAACTGATGAAAAGCATGTTTTATTATTTTCTTCCTTTTTCATCTCTCAAAAATGTTTTTTTGTTTGTTTCGTTTTATTTTGTTTTCTTTTGTGTTTATTTATTTGTTATTTTTTTTTTATACTTTAGAAGCATACCAAATCATATTTTTTAATATAGAAGCATTATTTTTATAACCTGAAGTACAACAGCACTAGGAATGTAGTTTTGAACTGAAACTTGAGCTCCTAACTTTCTTCCTCACAGCAAGATTTTGTATTTGCATTTTTAAGCTTGTAAAAACTAAGGAGTTAGGAGTTCTGGCAAACCATGCTTCAGCGTGTTGCAGTAACACTAGGGCTGCAATGCCTGTCTGCACAGCTCACCACCATCTGCTTGTCTCTTCCCCTCTGCTTTTTTTCCTCTTTATGTTGTTTAGGTTTGGATGACTGTATCTAAACAACAGGCTGGCTTCCTATACACAGTGTCTTCTGCTATTTTAAAGTAAGAGTTTACAGAATGGAAAGACAGTGAGAAAATGTTTCAGAGATGAGAAGAATGGCGAAAGGGAGGCAAAGCCTTCTTAATCCATGACTTTCAAGGGATAGAAGAAAGGTATATTTCCAGGAGCTCTGGTTCCTGAGGGTTTTGACACACCCTTTTCCATGTTCTTATGATGGGAGATGTAGGAGAGAAAGTGAACTCGTATCCATCAGCAGTAGCCTGGGTGTTTCTTCCCCCATGTTAACTGCTTGGTGTTCAGCAGCTGGGATGCTTTTCCACAGCCTTTTTTGCTCTTTTCCCTTTTTAGTGGCCAATTATTGTTTCTACCATATCTCTTCCTTCAAAGCTGCTCCTCTGGCTTTTCACAGAGGTGTCTGTCCTCATTCTCCATCTCGTCCTGCTCTCTAACTCTCTTGGACGTTCTGTGCCCCACGGCTGGTTCCTGATTGTATTCCACAGTTGTGAACCTTGTTCCTCAGAGGGGGAATGGTCCCCAGGATCCAGCAAACAACCCGAAGGAGTCCAGTCAGCACATAGCCTTTTACCAACCTGCAGGTGAGCGTGCAGTGTCAAGCCAAGACAGCAGGAATGAAAGGCAGGAGGTGCGATGGAGCACAGACAGGTTCCTGCAGCGGTGCTGCCTCCTTGCCTTCTCCTGTGACACTAGGATAATAAACCCCGCGAAATGTGGAGAGAGAACAGACAAAATCTCCCCTCCTTTTCCATCTCTGTCTAACTGTGCTTTTATTTGGTCCTGGGAATGTTCCTCTTGGACTGAAGAGGGTATATGTGATGAGATTCACTTCTGAGCAGCCCCTGGAATAGCCTAGGGCAAGTCATTCCAGAAGATTCTTAAATGGGTCATTAGCATTTGGAGCTAAATACCACAGCAGGGAGATGAGAGAAACAAATGGGGAAAAATAGTTTCCTGAATGGAGGAGGAAAGAACTACTATTTGTATTCAGTCATCTGTTTAGGATATTCTTAGATCTTCCTGGGAACAGCCTAACAAAAGGAGGAAGCTTGAGGGAGGCATGCCAGGTGACACTGATGTGTATGAGGACTGTCCTGAGTGAGTTGGAGCCATGTTCATCCTTAGGCAGAGACATGATCATTCTTCCCGAAGGAGGCTTCTTCCCCATTTCCCATCTCTGTCCCCTGCTCAGTACAGGTGACTGGAAGGCAGGGAGGTCTTTAAAAATAAGCTTTGATTGCTGTTGTGCAAGTCTCAGTCGTGATGTTGCTGCTACTCTGCTGCAGGGAGCTCAAGGGAGGCATTGTGACACAGAGCTGATCTCTGGTTGCTCTGGAGATCCGGAAGTGTTCATCTGTTCTGATGTGCTGATCATCGGTGGAGCAGGGACAGCTCTGGTCGAAGTGATGGGGGAAAGTGTGGCTTGTAGAGAGCTGGACAAACTCCACACCCTTGAGGCAGGTGTGGAGAATAGCAAAGGATTAGAGCTTGCCACCTCTCTCTGTTCCCTACTGGCAGGTGACTTTTGACCTCAGTCAAATTTAGTAACTTTGGATAGATAATTAACAGCCACTTTTATTCAGTAATTGGGGGGGGGGGGAGGGCGTGATTATATTTCTGAGGCAGGGAAAAGTTGTGGCTGAAAAGTCCATCTCACAGTGCTGCTTTCATCTGTGTGCACCAGTTTAAGATCCTAGTACCCCTGCAGGTATTCACTCCTCCTGGCAGCAGCCGTGGGAGGTAGTGCTGTAGACCACTTGGGTGTGGGATTGGTTTTCGTAGTCTTTTTTTTCCTGGTCACCTGAAATGAAAGCGTGATAAAATAAATGTTAAAGGATGATGTGCAAGAAGGGCAGCTTCTCTGTGGAAACTGTGGAAATCCTGGCATTACACTGGCTGGCTGGCAAGGCTAGGGGAGGTGGAAAGGGTTGTGCTGAACTACTGTGGCAAGAGAACATGGGCAGATTGATGATCATCTCTCCAAGCTTTCTTGAAGTACTAGATCTTGGATTATGGCAGCTGCATCCAGATTTAAATGTCATGTGTATTATGCTGTGGCTAAAAGGAGACGAAGTATATTAATGGGTAGAAAGGTTTTTCACTTGCTTAACCAAATTATCCTTCTTTGCCATATTTCACTGCTGTAGACGCTTCTAATAGGTGCTGAAGGATATAGCGGGGCAAAAGAGAATAACATTTGTGTTGCCTGTTACATTAATTTCTCTGATAAAATGAGGCTACTGGGATGACCCATCTGACTCCTGTGATGTTTTTATAAAGAACAAAATTGAGCACTGTTGTTATGATTAGCGTATGAAAAGTATTAGTTTTGTTGTCTTAGCTGTGCTGTGTTTTCTCATGTTCTCTCTCATGCTGATTGCTAATGACAGGCTTTGGCAGGAACTAGCCTAGGCAGTCTTTCCTGTGATGGGAACCAGATGGATGGTTTTGCTCTGGCTGCCCCTCCCATTGAACGCCAGGAATGGGAGGAGGGGGGAACCCTTTTTGGGGGGAGGGTCACTGGTAGAAAAGTACGTGAATGGGGGAGGACCGGTTCTCCTCTATCCCCCTCTTCCCTCCCCTTGAGGCTCCCTGTTAGCAACTTTCAGCCTCACCCTTGGCTTCGACTTCTTGGCTTTCAAGGGATTGTGCTGTATGCTACATTTTCATTACTGGTACAATTGTTGGAAAATCACATTTTATTATGTGAAAAATGCAGTGTTCTTGACTGTCAAAGCTCCATTCATCTGGAAAAAATCTATGTGAGGCACTCTTTTATATTTCATGTATTTTGTGCATTGGTTGGAATGAAAAAATAATGAAAGGCAGTATTTTGTCAACTTTTGCATCTGTCTGATTGGCAGCGCTGACTGATTTGTTTTTTAAATGTATTTATTTTTTGCACTAAGCACTATTATTCTCCACCCTTTCACGATAAATGCAAATAATATGTGGAATGTTGAGAAAAGTTAGATGCAAATTATTCAGTCCCTTCAGGTAGGTCTGTGAAGGAACTGGAAATGTGACTGCAGTGTGGAAAAGTACTGTCTTTAAATGAACTGCAGCAATGATAACAGGGCTAGTGCCTGTCTGCATTTCAGGTTTCTATGGACCCTATTGGATCTATTTTATTTTGTTTTTATGAATTTAATTTTTCTACTTCTCTTTTTCCTTTTCCTCTCCTGCGATGAGTCTTTAAATGGGATCTAGGAAGTTTGAACATCTGAAGTATATCACTCTGTCCATAAATCCCTCTGCCCCTTGTAGGACCACTGCTGTTCAGGTGTGATGTGCCCAACCTGCCATGGCTATTGGGTTGGGCGCTGGAAGGGAGCTAAATAAACTTGGTGTCGGTGAGAATGGGCAGATACCTCTCCTGAGATCTAGTATAGCTTTTAGAATGAATCAAGCTTTCCCTTAGGGGAGGAACATGGCTCTACTCCCTGCACAGCTGTGTGTCAGCTGCATTGGTACATGGGCATGAATCAGGTGGAAGGAAGCCAGACTGACTTTGCATTGTGAGATGCTGCAACTCTTGGGATGTCTTTGCAGCAGGACTAACTTTTGTTCCTAGTTCACCATCGTTCCTAAGCACGTTTCTGCCCAGGAGATGATACCAAGTCACTCTGCTGAGTGGTGGGATGTAGTCCTGCGTGTCTTGGCTATGGTTTTGAGTACTGTGTGATCCAGTAGCCTCAGGAGGACAGTGTGGTGCAGCTGACAGACCTGTCATGCCCACCACCAGAGTGTACTCCATGGTTCAGATATACCTATGATTCAGGATCTCCCCACAAAGTGAAAACAGTTTTTTTCTTTTATTACAACAACTTATTTATTTATTTATTTATTTAAATGTCAGCATTGTCTTTGTACCTAGATCACTGTAATTGCAATTTCAAGTGAAGAGCCTGTGAAAGGAGGTGTCAGGGTGCTCCTTCTCAGCGTTGTTTCATTATTTCCAGTTGTAAAATTCACTCTCAATTCCAGTTAAGATTTTTAATGTGACACAAATTTTCTGTTATTCTAATACTAAATTCTAATACTCAAAAAGGGATGTCTTCATTCTTGCTAGGTATATACAGATTTTCTTTCATTGCAAAAAAAAAAAACCAAAACAACCAACCAAACAAAAAACCCCACCCAAGCAGTAAAAGCTTTCAGAGAAAGTAGTAAAAGCTTACAGAAAAATCTAGAAAATCCTTCTTTATAGCTGAGACATTGTTTATCTCTGCACTTCTTGACTTCCAACCCTCTATGTGTTAGGAGCTCTTCAGTGGAGGCCATTAGGAGAGCCTTGATCTGGAGACCTTCCTGGCTGGAGTATGGTACTGTGCTGTGTCTTTGTAGTGAATTGGCTCCAAAATCCTTGTGAGCATGCTGGGCATGTGAGGACTTGCTGGCCTGGATAGCACATGGTCAGCAGCATGTTGGTTTGAGTGAGAAGGTCAAACAGAAGAGGATCCCAGGATAGGAAGTCAATATGATAGGATGAGGTGTCGATAGGAAGACACCTCAGAAGGTTTCTCGTCTAACCCTCTGCTCAAAGTAGGGGCAGCTGTGAGCTAAGACCAGGTTGCTCAGGGCTTGATCCAGTCAGGTTTTTGGCTCCAGGGACATGCATAGCATAGCCCTGCTGGGCAGCCTGTTCCAGGACGCTCTTGGTAATTTCTTGTTCATTACCACCTGTCACTTAGAGCAGTCAGAGGTAAATATGTGCCATCATTCTCTTGCTCTGTAGCCATCCTTCTCTTGCTCTTGTTCCTGAGATGCTTTGTTTAGGAGGTAGTGTAACCAATGACCCCATAAGGTTGTGGGCACCTCCCTCAGCTGAGGATGGAAAGCTGAACTTTGCTGGGCAGGATGCAGCCCAGGAGGTGCTTACGGGACTCCGTGCACATTTTCACGTTCTAATCTGCTGCCTAAAGCATGATCTTGCTTTCTCAGACAAGTCATTCACCACATCAGGAGCATGTGGGAAAACAACCCAGTCAGTATAACCAGAGGAAAATAAAATGGTTGTGTGGTTGGCCATTTGGAGCTGAACTAGTTTGGGATTATTTTGGTTTGTTTTATTTTAGCGAAACCCTGAAAAAATTGCAGTGTGAATGGGTGTGAAATATAAAGAGTTTGCTGCCTTTGCGCATATCCAAAAAAAGGCAAAAGTAAAAATACAGACAGCTACTCCTAAATCCTTTGGTAGGGCTTTAGAAGGTCCGAATGTTCGGTGTGTTGAACTGGTAAGACATTGGATCTTCTCTAGTCAAATTAGCCTTGAATACAAGGAAAGTCTCTGGCACAGAAGAGGGGAGAAGTGGTGATCAGCTGGGGTATTTCAGTTGTGCTCTTCAGTCACCCAGGGTCTGCTTCTCATGATTCTTCATTTGTATTTGAAGAGAGGACACCGGGCATAATATAAGTACAGAGGGGCAAACCATGTCCTTTGTTAGAGGCAGCAATACGAGGCTGCAGTGGGTCAGAGATGAAAAGGGGCTGATGTTTGTTACCAGAGTGGGGAAAGAAGAGAAAATGTGCCCGGGCTGGGGCCACTCTGAATTCCTGGCTATTCAAAACACAGTTATTTTGCTCCTGCAAGATATAAACTGGATTTCACAGCTATTGTTTGTTGTTGCTATTTAAGAGATGGCAGCAAAACAGAAGTCTTCTGCAATAAAAATGCTGGTATAAATAATTTGTTTGATAATTGGTACACATTGCTCTAATGACAGAGATCTTTAACAAAAAGTTATTTGTATCATATCAAACCGTGCATTCTAGGGGTGGCTTTTCCCCCTCTATTGGGTGTTAATACAGTTGTGTGGATTAATCACACTATAATGCAGCTGAACAGGTCTTGTTACTGCTTGATTCAGGGAGCAGAGGTTTTTTGGCTTGATACGGGCATGGAAAAATCACATCCAAGTTTTGCAAAGTATATTTTGGAAATACATGCTGAAGTTTATTTAAAAAAAACCCCACAAAAAAAACCCCACCACCCACCTTGATTTTCTCAGGAAAATAACAACAACTTCCCTTTCCAAAGTGAGATTTTCATGAGAACCCTATTATTTAAGATATCAATCCAGAAGTTGCTAGGGTATGTTTGGCAGTAAAACCCAGTTAGTTTGGACTGATTTTTCATGCCAGATGGCAGTGAAAAACTGCAACACTATAAAATTTGCAGAAATACTGCAGAGAAAAGATGACAACAGGAGCCATGTCATTTGCTAGGAAAAAGAGAACAATGGAATTCTAAGTTTCCGGGCAGAGAAAAAGTAGGAATAATTAGATGTACCATGTACACAGAAGAACCCTTTAGCAACATAATGCAAGAAGATAATTCTCATGCCATCGGTATTCAAATTACTCTGTTTACTTACACTCATAATATGTGTTTGCATTACATATAGTGCCATAATGTTTAAACTGATGAAACAAAATATGAAAATATGCAGGGTGAGGTAAAAGCAAATACAAAAATCAGCTTTGAGTCACACACCTATAGACTGGACAGAGTACATTGGCTGAGATCATATTTTCATGTGGATTGCAGTTGATTAACAATGTGACATGTACATGGTTTACTCCACTGAAAAAAACCAACCTCTCTATTTAGGATTTTATTTGCATTTTTAGGACCCTATCATTTAGGATTATGTAAAACTGGCAGCTGCTTATAATTATTTGGGGTTTGAGTAGAAATAATTAAAAACATCTGCCTTTATCTTAATACTACCAGACTTAAACCTATGAGCTCAGTTATACCTAACTTCAAAGCCGAAAGCAAAGAATAAAAGAAAGCTCACATATTGCTAACAAATTTTCGTGATTCATTTACATGTACAACCGGTTATTCAACAGCCTTCAAACCTTTAATTATCTTTTAAATATATGTAATTTTGCACTTCTAATTAGATAGCAATTTAATGCTCTCACAGGGATTTAGATGGGCTGTCTTTTTTGAAATGTAAACTCCAATAGGAATAATCATTGGCATTCAAGTGATTGAATTCTTCAGTTATTTAAATGAATGTGAGGCATTTACACTGTTCAAATCATTTAAATATTCTGCTGTCAGCTACAGCTGTAGAGTTTTATGGAGTCACTGAATAAAGCAAGGGTAAATGTAGGTTATCTTACGTTCCAGGCGGGACTCCCCAGAGAGAAATGAGATTTGCTGCTTATGAAAGGCTAATGCTGCTTAAGTGGGGCATTAATGTTTCCCCTGAGACTTGGATTTCTCTGTTTTGCTATATTAGGAGAAACAAATTTTCCCAGAATTTACAGCTACAAAAGACTTAATAGTGAACTAGCAATCTTTAAAGACTGCAGGTCCTATAGCTTAATATAATATACTGTAACAGACACCATTCTAAATTTAAAATGGTAACTTCCTCAGGCACCTAAAGCACCCATAATATTTCAGCGAGGGCATTGTGATATACACATGGGCTTTGATTTCTATGTGTAACTAGACCTATTAAGACTGATTAAATAAAGATGAGCATCATTTTAAAGAAATCAATATATCAATTGTTCTACGATGATAAAAAGAGCATTCGCATTCAGCCATTGTAAAAAATCACCATTACCTGCCTTCCAGAGCTTATACTGAGAGTATGAACATACGCCTCAATCTTCTCTGAAAGAGGATGTTGATTTAAACTCAGAAATATTATAAATTCCTTAGTCAGCATGGATATTACTAAATTAATTCATAAATCCTAACATGTTCTTAATCTTGCATTTATTAAAAAAAAATAGTAGAATCTGAATAAAAGATGCAATTTGATTCCATTACATTTGTCTTTAAATATATATTTTCTTTCATTTGGGAACTTGATCTTCCTGTTCAGGAACTTCAAATATTCTACTCTAAGTAAACCTAATAATTATTGAAAAAAAAAAAAAAGAGCCAACCCTCTTTACATCATGAACAAAAATACAAATTCCATTGCCAGCTATGAACAAAAAAGCCACAGATTTCACAAATTCTACTGGCAATCTTGCTACTAGTCATTGAACTGAGAGACAACAGTATAACCCCCTAACGCCTATGTCAATAATTTCCTTAATTTCTCTGTAATCCCACCACACTTTCCTAAGGAAGCATTTTTTTCTGGCACCAGTATTTAAAAGACTACACAATGACAATTACAGTAATGACCACAATTAATATGGGGCTTGGTTTTAAGTGTATGTAAAAAGTATATATCAGTTGTTCATTATTTTTTTATATTCAGTAAGATTAATAAGATTTCTTTAGCAAACTGTATCATCATCATGACCTATTCTGCATTTTAAAATTTAATGGAGTAACACCTAGCACAGTGCAAATGCTACCAGGACACTGAAAAACAAGCAATGAAATCTGACATAACTGTTGTTGAGAAAATCTTCGTCCTCACACACACATTTCAAGCATGTGTAAGGAGACTCAGAAACCAAGTTACTGCCTTGAAAATCTCAAAATTTGCTTTTGAGCTCCCAAAGAATTAATTTTTTTATAAACAATAAGTCATGCTTTCAAACCAAGTATAAAATTCTAATTTACATCATACAATTTAAAATGTCTCATGGAAATCAAATACTCTGCAAAAATATAGACTTTAAGTCAAAATGCAGCATATAGGACCATTCTGATACAGCAATATTGAATATGGAGTATTGAAGTATCATTACCATCAACTATAGTTCCTTGAGTTACCACTGGAGTGGTTTTGACAGGAAATGCACCCTAAAAAGGGTATAAATGTAAAAACTTTTAAAACGTACCCATCCGCTATGTAGTTTAAAAAAAAAAGAAAAAAAAAAAAAAAAGGCTTTGAAATACAGCAGGAAGATGACAAGGACATTTTCTCATTTAAAACCCAGCTGAGTTTCCGGATGCTAACAGTGTAGTTAAGAGTCCAGCACTGCGGACCTCTCCACACCCCCCGCCTGCCCCGGTGCAGCAGCACCACACCCCCCACCTTCCCCCGCCTCCGCGCCCCTCTGCGGAGCGGGGGCTCCACCACATGGCGGTTGCTCCGCAGCGCAGCCGCGGCAGCTCCGGGACGGGATGGGCCGCGCCGCCTGAGCCGGCGGGGACGCGGCTTCGGGGCCCGATCCAGCACCTGTGTCGGCAGCGCCTGGGGAAGGTAACACCTGGACAGCCGGTGACCGCTGGGACAAAGGAGTGGCACGTCCTAAGGTGGACTGGGAAATAAAAGAGCAACGACAAGATGGAAAATAAAATCCCAGTTTCTGTGTATGTTGAACCATAGGGGTCATTTACACCCAACTGTTTAATTGGCAAGGCCTCCCAAGCTATCTCTTTTCATTCTCCCAAAGGAATTTCCAAGGGATTCATTATTCCCTGGCTATCATAATTCATTTATCAAGACTCACTGCTCTAGTAACATCTTTTATAGAAGAGCTTAACCAAAAGTTCCTTCTGGTCCCTCTATGGCAACAGTCACATCTTGAAAACTTCCAGGCAGCACTGAGTTGGAAGCCTGGGGGCTACTTCAGCATCTCTCATAAAACTCTGCAAGTACCTTCTATACATCTATAGGAAATACTTTCCTCTTCTTCATTCAATTACTCCCTCCAGCTGCCCATGCACATTCAATCAGTTGTCCTAGCTGAAAACCAGGTTTATAGAAATAAAACCACAACAACAAACAAACAAACAGACCCAACCAACCAAAAAAAACCAAACAAAACCAAACAAATTAAAAAACCCACAAAAACCCCCCAACAACAAAAAACCCCAACAACAACAACAACAAAAAAACCACACAAAAAACCCCACCAAAAACTAACAAAAACAAACAAAAAACAACAACAAAAAAACAACAACAACAACAAAAACAAAACAAAACAAAAAAAAAAAACCCAAACAAACAAACAAAAAAAAAAAGCCACCCAAAACCAAACACCACAACAGAAGAACCAGGAAAGGAAAACTCAAAAAAAAATTTTTTTTCAACATAAGCCCAATACGATAATACAAAAATGTAGCTAGCTTAATGATTAAATATACTGGTCAGCATAAGATAATCTGGTGCAACAGGAAGCACTCTTCCTCAGCAACTCTTTGCTATCCTGCCTGTCTGCTCAGTGTCCCATAAGACAATTCCTTAGAAAGGAGTATGTCAGCTTCAGAACTAACAGATACAGCCACTGGGGTTAGTCACTCAGGAGCCTAGTAATGTTCTAGCTTTACATCACCACAGGAAAATATAATAGCAGTATAAACCAGTGTTGAGCAAGTCAGTAATCAATGCAACCTGGCGTAAACTCTAATCCACCCAGATAATTTCAGATAGTATCTTTGGTAAACTATCTAATTCCAATCCTACACATCTATATTTTCACACACTTATTGTCACAAATTTCATGGAATGTTTTGCCACTGGTTACAATGGTATCAGGATTTAGCGTGCAATATTAATCTAAGGGCCCAAGCCAGCAATCACTTCACTCTCTAAAACTCTGCTGAAGTCAACAGAAGACTCCCATTACACACAGACAGAACCCAGAGGTAAAAATGATTCTTCCAAAAAAATTAAATGAACAGACCATGAATATATCACCATGAGCTCCTTGCAGTTGACAGCTTATGGGCTACTGCCCAACATTTTGATTTTAAAAGAAGAGACTGTTTTATAAGGTAATAAGTGCCTTCAAGATGTACACTGGGGTGGGAGATAGTAACAGAAAACCACCTTTTGCCTCATTAAAACATGTCACCACAACACATGTAAAGAAAGAGGATAACACCGTTTGTCAGTCTAACTTAGGTATCCACTGTTCCTGAATTTCATTGTCTTCTGTTTATTAAATTATCTATTCTGTAACAAATAAATACTAATATTTTTGAAGGAAGTAATTTGCCAAAAGAAAAAGGGACAGTACAGCAAGTGTATGGGTTGTCAAACTTTTGCCATGTATATGGGGGACTTTCAAATACACATTCCTATGCCTCACAAATACAGGCTGTCAGATGTACCTATGATAACTGAAGATTTCAAAAGCATTTTTAAGAATCAAGATCACGTAATAATTTTAGTATTATTAAAATTAGGGAATGTTATAAAGAGAAAACGAATTTAATATCCAATTTAGAATTGGATATTAAAAATAAAAAATTTAAAAATGTGGATTTTTAATACATACAGAGAAAAAAATACTCTGAAGGGAGTGGCCAATCACGAGTACAAGTGATCTCCTATCACATTTTCCAAAGCAACAGCTCAAAAAGTTGAAGAAAACTTCTCCCCACACTGACATTCACCCCCACCCCCCACCCCCCCTTTAATACAAAAAGATTACATTAAATCACAATAACATTTGTTTCATCATTTTAACCACTGAGGTAAGCTAACATAACTAATGTAATAAATTTTCAAATATGAAATTGTAGGAAAAGTCAGAGGATACTATGACAGTCAAATTTTAGATCTAGTCAGTGTGCTGGTAACTTTGGCTCTTTTAAGCAATTTTTAGGTTATGTCTATATTGCAGCTGAATGATAGATAAAGACAAAATTACACAGTCACCTGACACGGACAACCTGGCTGGGGCAACAAAGCAGTGAAGATGCAGAAGAGACCTGCATTAAAAATCTTTCTCTGTAATCCAGGTGCTCTGAGGAGGTTTGTACAACCCCTATTGCTGCCCCTTCTCCGCTGCAGTTACCAAATAACACTCAGCAGGTAATCTCAGTCAGAAAAAGAGCATGGAAGAATGGATAAGTTAGAGGTCAGAAAAATACAGAGAACATGTCAACAAGATGCAGAAAAGTAAGAGTAGAAAAACATTACAGAATGACTGATAATATTGGTTATTGTGATGAAAAGATAATCACAAATTAGTACATAAAAAAGAAATGGAAAAGAAAAACTAGAAAAAATCTTCTACTTTACATATTCCTAATATAAGAACTCCTATTGAAATACATAATCGAATTCAACATAAAAACAGTTACATTATGATAAATCACTACTATGAGAAGTCAAGCCGACTGCCAAAAATGAGTACGTTATTATGGATAACAGAATGATTCACTCTAATAAGTCTTCATGTTAAAACATCAGAACTAAATATTTAGAAGCAGAAGCCTATCGGAAAGTCCTAAAAGTTACACTGACTGCTCTAAGACTTTCCACATCCATTCACTCAGTTTCAGCATCTTCCTCAGGAACAATCTCATGTTGGTCATTGCTTGAAATGGGACTCTATAGACTAGATGGGTCTAGGTGTGGTGAGTCAATCTCATAAATCCTACACTCACATAAACTGTTTCTACTGAGGCCAGAAGTTTTTTGCTCCCTAAATATTTATATATTTAGGTAGCAGATGTCCTAATTTCCATAAAACAAGAAAATACAGATCCATCATTTCAATAAATCATCTGTGGGGACTGGGGGGGGGGGGCGGGGGAAGGTCCCTGGAGCACATTAATGTAACTGTCTTGGGTCTGAGCTGTCTATAGCTGGACATACAGCTTTAAAAGCTGGTAAAAAAAGCCAGTGCAAGAGACATTTCTGACAACCATATTGCTTATCAGTAATTAGCCTGATTCTCTATAAATACCATCTTCCTTTCCACAGCTGTGAAAAGTTCTACCATCCATATTCTTAGAAGAAAAATAAAAATTAAACTATTTATTTTAAAATTCCTTCCAGATACTATAATGTCTGCTTTGCAATTAGATTGTGTGTCCATTTTACAGTGAAGTTACTGGAATAATGTTTTTCCATTCACCCATGCAAGCTCCCTGTTGAACTTTTCATAAGCTCTACTCCAGTTAAAAAATAAATGGGGGAACAAGTGTAAATACAAATTTTAAGAGTGTAATTCCTAGCCCAAATCTTAGAAAGACAAATTCTTTTGCCGAATGAAAACATTCGATATGCAAATAACTTAAACCATGCTTTTCAATATTTATATATGAAATTATACAATTATTATTATTTCTGTTTTCTACTAAAATATTGTTGAAATCTGACATTACTTGAAGTGCCCGCATGAGGAATACATATGGCATCCATGTGTATACAGCAGTGGAGTTACTAAAACTGATGCTTTGCTAAAAGTCAATAATGATTGAACACTTGCAAGTGCTTTTCCTAAACAATGATGCAATCAAAAATGTACCAGTTCTCTGGGGTGTTAAGATGATAAACATTTATGTAACAGGCACTTCTATTTTTCTTACTGAGATTAATGCAAACAAGATGATAAGGGAAACTAAAGGTAAAATTTGCTGCTATTTCTCTTTTAGTACAAAAATCCCTTGTGCCCCTTTTTTGCTTAAGAATATGCTTTATTGAAATTTCTGCACATACATTAAATTAGCTTTAACACTTTAACATGACAAATAGGGGTTATTACATAGAAATAGAGCATTCCGTCATTCTGTTTCAATGTAAAATGAACATAATTATAGTAATTTTTGTCTTTGCCATTTTGCAGTAATAGATGTCTGCACCTTTTGTAGAAACAACTTGTATATTTTCCTTATTTTTTTTTTTTATGCTAGCCTTTGTTTCCAGAGGTAAATTTACCAAGAATTAAAATGTGCCCTAAAGCAATATAAAGTAACTGGTCTGTTGTATTTAATTTATGATTTAATATTATTCATACTGAAAGAAAAACAAAGGCAATGTATAAAACTTAATAAAATAGATCAGTAAGTAACATTCTTACCAAAGGCCTAAGTTCTGGATGAGTCAAAATATATCCATTGTTTGTAATTGCAAAAGCATATCCATGAATACCTAACTGTAAAAGTAAATGGAAAATAAATACTAATTAGCACAGTCTCCAGTAACTTCTTAAACAAACAAACAAAATCAGACAATATTTTAGTTATTTAGGGCTTAAAGTTGGCATTCATACCCCTTATTGACATAGTACTTCATTATAATATATGAAAAGCTCTGATCCTTGACATTTTTTGAAAACAAGAATGTGTCATTGTGATGATTTCAGCATATAGCAAAACTGAAAATGTCACAAACACTTTGTAATGTAGGACATTTATTTCTGTGTGCTTTAGAGCAAAAACAATATACTCATATATATGACACACCATAGCATGTGACTTACACTGTAGCATGTGCCAAAGCAAAGGGATACTGGAACCAAGCAAAGGTACATATTCCCAGGAGTAGTTAGGTTCAGTTTATTTCACTCATTGAAGAGATGTAAAAGAATCATTTAAATCAATGGTACTGAATGTACAGTTACAGGAAGCAAGCAGTGGCCAGTCATATGTGATATTTACATCTTCCAGTCTTCAAGGCATTTTAGCTCTCTTAATTCAAGTTCATCTGGGGTCACAGAAGGAAGTATATTTCTACTAAAGAAGCTCCTGTAAGTTTACATATCTGTGCCGAATTGAACTATGGGAGATCATTTAAGAGCAATTAAATGCTTTATGAGGCCTAACATTATATGTAATCAAATTTAGGATTGTACTTATTTAAATAACAATACTACTCTTTTAACATTGTACCTATTATACAGTTGATTGCACTGAATGCAAATGTACCTTCAAATCATTCATGTGGTCATTCAAACATCGCTTCTTAGCATAAACTTGTTGCTAATGTAGAATATTTCTGCAGCTTTGGTATGTAACTTTTTCCATGCAAAGAACGTACTGTACTTTCTCACCCATTTTCTTTTCAATTCTGAAGTAAAATCCCATATATCTTTAAGTGTATTGATGCACTGAAGTATTAAAAACAAGCAGACAAACAAAACCAACCTCCAGATCTATCTTGCTTTGGTATTTCCTTTACATTTCTCACTAACAACCTTTTTATTTTACTTCAGTACATTCCTAAATACTCTGCTGAGGTGGGTCCTTAGGAATTTGTCTGGCATAAAGCAACATGAGCAAGGCTGACAAGTCAGAATCATATCTAAGAGGCAAGTAGGACAGCAAGTCTGTTGGCTTCTGCAATTTTTATGAAAATATAAACTGGAGTATGATATTATGGCAAGGTCACAGAGAAAACATACCAGGTAGATTTATACTGTCTTTCTGTGAATTATTGTAATGGTCAACTGTATCTGTCATATAGAAGATAGTTTCATAAATTAACAGTTTTCCCTAAAGCAATAAACTCTAGTGAATGTAATACAAGGAGATACGTCCTTGGCATCTCTTCATAAAGGAGGTATAATCAAAATAATAACAGTGGACATATTTTACCTATTATAATATGACAAGTGAACTAGCTGTTGGTGAATTCTGTGTTGATAACTGCAGAATGACATCCAAGCAATGGAAGTTGGGTAAGGAAACAAGTGTGGGTGGTATACTTCACAGAAGAAAAAACTATTTGAAGCATACTCAGACTACATGGATAGTATTTTATTGTGTCTTGTGCAATATGTGAAACTGCACACTCTCTGCACTTAAAATGCTTTGGTTTAAGAGATACTACAACTTATAGCAGTACTGCAATTTTAAACCTTGTTTCTAAATAACAGATTCAGAAACAAAAAACCCCAACCTTTTCCTACCTGCTGTAAAATACCACATGAAAACTAAGTGTTACTAAATCCAACCCTACCTTGTTCTGGAGAAACTGCCACTGACATCTGAGGAAGTTTAGTCTAGATAATGACTATTGAAAATAGCTTATGGTCATTATTAATCTTCCTCAGCATAAAAACCACCTTATCCAAGCTGAGAGAATTCCAGGTCAGAAGAATTCTATTTACAACCAATCATTTTATATCCCTGTGTGAATTTTATTTCACATGCTGGCTCTACAGGAATGGGTCCCAGGGGTGATTATACTCTTGCAATTGCATGGTCTTTTTACTGTTCAGAAATGTTTATGGTATGCGAGACTAGAAGTTATAACTCAAGTGATTTCACCAACCTAACTGTATTGCAAGATATTGGTGCCTCCTATAATAATCCCCTCTTGCATTACATCCTGTAATATAAAATGTACCTTCAAATAAAAATTGTAGTGTTCAGAAAGAGGGTCATGCATTACTTCCACAGAAAACTAAGTCTTAGAAAATATAATACCATATGAGAAAAGCTAAGTTTATTTTCCTAACTGTATTCTCCTTTTCTGAATAACTCTGCTTCAATACCTGTTACTCAGACCCCATGCTCTCTCTAGGTTCTTGTATTCAGACTGTTCTTACACATGATTTCTGAATAACGTTGCTGTGATATGGCCTTTTTTATCCAACCATTCATAGCCACCCTTTCATTTCTGCAGCTACTACAATATTGTTCTTCCTTCTCATTACAAATGAAACTCACTCTATCCGTAGCTCCTCAGAAGGCTGCTTCAAAGATTATTTCCATTGCTCCATGCAAATTTTTTTCCTTTCTCTTCTACTTTCTACTGATTCACTATTTCTAGATACACAAAACTATAATGTAAGTTGTGGTTAAATAACTTTGATTGTTAGCATGCTGAGACTGTTTTGTGTTAATGTAACCTATCTCTGTTCACTGTGATGTATCAGCGTGTGGTCATCTGATGCCTCTTCCCATAGTCTGCAAACATTTTTCCAATTGGGACAGCCTTTCTGTTCTGTGTTTGCATGGCATCTAGCCTAGTGGGATCCAAGTCCCAGCAAATTACTCCAGTGTTATTGCCAGTAATATACGCATTATTTTTATAAAATTCTCATTTGATTTAAACTGTCCAGGTACTGTATATTGATCTACAAAATCATTTGGTAATTCCTAATGTATTAAAATTAGAATTAAAATCTATAGGAGGACTTTTCCTCCTAGAATTATCTACAAAAATATGTAGGAATATTCAAAGGCACGCACAAGTCACCTTATTCCTCCATCTACTTGTAAATCAGTAAAAATTAAGAGGAAAGTATGACATACAAATTTATGTCCAGAGCAGGAACATGTCAAAACGTAGCTTTTCTAATAGCTTACCTCTTTTGTAAAGGCTGTATTGTGTTATGTGCTTATTTATCTTAAAAAATAAAATATCTCAAAAACAGATCTTAAAAAAAAAAAAAAAACTCCACTAGGAATTAACTGGAAAGCAATCATTTAATTTTCATTTGTGAATAAAATAACACTCCAGTAAAGCATTTCAGACATAGAGAAGTAGTGAAATACTCATGTATTCCCTCAAATGTAAATGAAAAGTAATTTTATCTTTGAATTTGCCTGAAGCCTACTTCTACTGAGTTACGAATGTTTTACAATAGATGAAGTGCATTTGAAAACTTTTATAACAATTATTTTGTACGAATTTTAAAATAGTGTTGTCTCTGACTCTGAAAAACAAAGCAGAGGGACATATCTAGCAAATACTGGGTAGGGAAGAAGGAACCACTAGTCTGGTTAGGCAGGAAGGAACTTGTTCAAGACCCTGAAATGTGCCACTTGCTTTAATTCAAGGAGACTACTAACCGTGAACATGGAATTGGGACAGGAAGTGCCACACACAGGCAGGAAGCTTAAAGTCATTTTAATGATAGACTTCTTTTTTTTATATATATAGTGTACAGACAATGTTATGCAAATTTTCATCATTAATTTTTGTTTATTTTGTGTGGTGTTCTGGCTATATTTTGTGGTTTAATAATTTCATTGATGTCATTACAGACAATAATATTATCTTACAGAGCTCACTATGATCTGCAAAAATGTGAAGATCAAAACATATAATCACTTTGGTGTTAAAAACTGCACTTGATCTTAGAATCAATGAAGCCATCACACACACAGGATCACACGCACACGGGATGTCAGGGATTGGAAGGGTCCTTGGAGATCTTCAAGTCCAACCTTCCTGCCGGAGCAGGATCACACAATCTAGCACAGGTCACAACGGAACACAGCCAGGCAGGTTTTGAAAATCTCCAGAGAAGACTCCACAACCTCTCTGGGGAGCCCGTTCCAGTGCTCTGTGACCCTTACAGTAAAGAAGTTCCTCCTCATGTTAAGGTGGAACCTCCTGTGCTCCAGCTACATGACAGACACTGGAGAGCTAAAATTCCTGAGGAAAATAATTGCGCTACGTCAGTATAAACAATATTAACATGCTAAATAAATTATGATATAGATATTATATTGAGTATAAAGGACATGTTATCATTTATCTATTACCTTGTATTTTGGAATAGTTTTTAAAAGCTCTTTAACTGGAACATCTGTGCCAACTACTCCCAGAAGAATCCCTTTAGATCTCTGAAAAGAACAAGAAAAGGTGCACTCAGAACCACAATAATGATGAACATTCCCACCACTCATTTCACTTTGCAGCTACTCTGTGGAAGTGAAGAGGTAACAGACAAAGTATTAAAAAATGGGGGAAAGCAGACACCAGTACAACTCATCTGATCAGTCATTTAATCAATTATATTGCTCCTTTCTGCTCTAGCTGCAATTCACATAAAAAAGGCATGCACACTTCTGACAGCTATCGAGTCCCTCAACAGTAAACATCCTTTTGCAAAATAGTTTTTTATTAAAAAGCTACTGTTAAAAATGTTACTCCCTTCTTTCCCAATTTCTCCTGCCATTTAAAAACAAAACAAAACAAAAAAGATTAAGCATTAAGGGAAAAGTACATGTAATTTTCTTCAATAGCCTGTTCAATTAGTAAAGATAGATATATACATAATATACATACTGCTAATTAACTTCTGAGTGTATGAAATAGAAGCTTATCAGCACAAAGAAGGAAAGGATATAGATCATTTGCTTAAAAAAGGTAATAGTGAAATAAGAAAACCCGAAGGCGTAGCATCACCTGAGATTTTTGCTTAGACATAAGGTTTCATTATTTTACTATGTTTTCTAGAGCATAGTTATTTGGGATTATTTGTCCACATTTTTACGCTACCAAAGGGATACTAACTGCAGACCAGAAGAAGAGAAAACAAATTTTTCAAGAAGGCTAAAATCTTATTAGGACTCTGAAAGCAATTTCACTGCAGTCACCCCATTATCACAACAGAAATAGTTGGAGTACTTACAGTCTCATTTTGCTTACTAAATACTGGCATGGCAACAGTTGTCATCAACACCAATCCCTGATCATCAGCAAGCTATATATGAAAAAGAAATATTACCTCTAAGAACTAAGGAGCAATTGCAAACATGTTATTGCATTTTTCAATTACATTCTCTTCATATTAAATTAAATAAGGCAATTTATCTAAATGATGCTTATGTAGTTAGATGCTTAGTCAGCAGCCCAGCCCCCATCTCAACTATACCAGGTCTGCCCACTCCACCATCTGCATTGGCAGGAAAGATGCCTGATCTTCATTCCTACTGCAATCTCCCACAAGAGATATGAAGGGACTGAAAACGTGGATTGTGGAAGCAGCATGTGCAGTAGCAAAGCAGCTGGAGCTCTGTTCTACATCCTTCCCAGTGTCACCTTGGCCACCATTGCCTGAGGCTGTTTTCTCCCAGCAAGGAACAAGAGGTCATGAGTTGCATGCACTTTGTTCTGGTCCAGACTGAGATCTCATCAGCTAACGCAGTGGCAGAAAGGATGACAGCCAGTTAGGATGCCAGGAGCATCTCTGCTCTATCCAATTTCAGTTGGCTGGACAAAGAGGTGGCATGAAGCATTAGCTGATTCTTCATGTCAGGTTTCAACATATTTCTTCAATTTAGGGAGAAAACAGATCTCCTGACCTCATTCCATTCAAGAGAAACATGTAGAATGCTTATTATTGGCCACAGGAGAGTGACATTGCTCAGACTACCTTCTCATCTACCCTCTGGCCAGACTGCATTTTTACCATAAGGCAAAGGCTAACAGTGATGCTCAAGACAAGCATTGCTCTGTGTGCCTGTAGATCTTCACCATCTGCACATGAAAGATAACTCAATCAGGAAGTTGGGGGTTATTGTTAAACTCTTTTTGCCCCTATAATTTGGGAATATGTTTAAAGTTCAAGAGACTTATCCAACATTAAAAAGCATGACATATCCGGTTATAATCACAACAGGAGATTTCGTGGAACACAAAGTCTGCTTTGTTGCATCTGTGTTTAGCCAAATCGACAAAGCAATAGAGATGATCTTCCCGAGAAATACTCTAGGTGACAGTAATAACCAATTGCAACTGTAATCTTCTGCTACCATTCCTATATCAGTATCACATT
The DNA here is from genome assembly GCA_024611175.1 of Megaceryle torquata. Taxonomy (NCBI): domain Eukaryota; kingdom Metazoa; phylum Chordata; class Aves; order Coraciiformes; family Cerylidae; genus Megaceryle; species Megaceryle torquata. The sequence goes on along the minus strand of JANIJG010015183.1, from coordinate 18,148 downwards.
TTTTGTACTCAGGCAGTATTTCTAATACATTTTTTTGAGAATTGTTGCAATTTCAATTTTTTGTTAACAAACCTTTTCTTATTAATGAAGCAACAGCTTCAACTCTACACATTTTCAGAATAAATCATGTATTATGACCAAAGTATATTTATGAAGCATGCTTCACATTAACAAATCCAACAAACAAAATCTAGAATATTACATGTCTTACAGCCCCCCGTCTGCCTCAGGAGGGTTTCAATTTCTCAAACGAGTATATTTCCAGAAGTATGGTACTATCTCATGGTGAGGAGAAAAGTTTGCAGACATCAGACGGGAACACAAATGGGGTTTAGGATCAAGAAGTTTTACATCTAATAAGGAATCAACAGGGACACAACATGTAACCAATTTATGATGATGTTCATGTGTTTTTGTTCATTTTCATTTTTCATAAAAGAGATATTTCCTGCCCTGATATTATCCTTGATCTATTAGGCTATAGTAAGTTATTAAACAAAACAACCAACAAAAAGACCCAAGAACAACTCAGCAACACACTGGGAATACAGAAGCTGCACTTCCAAGTCAAATGTGGCTGAACTAGCATAAGTTTGCTCTCCTTGGCTAGAGGGGTACAGTCAAGCATGCTGACATGATTTGTATGGAGATAAGCCTTCTGTGGTATGAGAGACAATAGCCCCAAACACACATATACCAGGAAGTGAAAAAACATTCTGTTGATTATGGGTTGGCATCTTGGAGTTTTTAGAGATTTTATATGGTTGCCCAGGGTTGTTGTTCTCTGACATTACGTATTTGTTAAGTATCACTACAGTATTATTTTATGAGTCCACTCACTCTCAAGAGATTACTAGAAACAATTTATTGGATAGGATACCAGCCAAGGGATTGTAAGCAAAGTTTTAGGGTGTTTGAAATTCTTTAAATGGAGGAAAAAAAAAAAAACAAACCAGACTAGGGATCTTCAGAAATTCTGAGAGAACAGGTCATAAACTCTCAAAACTAACTGTGGAAGAAGGCACAGAATGATTACCCTTCAGTTATGATATCTGCAAGTACCACCAAGGGTTGCTTGCTGCAATCATTTCTAGACAAGTGCAATCTTATAATCCAGCCTATTTGTTTGGCAGATGAACTGGTTGTTGGCCACTTCCATAAGTGGAGTCAGCAAATAACTGCATGATAGGTGACTCGTATTTGTGATGCTTCACTAAGTCACCAACTCAAACAGCAGTATTTGCTTAGAAAACATGTTACATTGTGAGGAATTACCTTCTGGGGAGGAGCACAACCTTATTCCCTGGGCAATGACATTTGACAGAAATACTTTGAAATAGTAGAATGTTAGGCACTGGGTATTTCTGCTAAGATAATTAATGCTAGAGTCCATTAATAAATTGCAAAGTAATTGCAAAGCCATTATCTAGGTATCTTGCATCGTTGCTTCGCAAGTCTGACAATTTCTTACATACAGCAGAACTTTAACATCTCATGCAAGTGTGAAAAAAAATTAGTCATTCTGAGAAAAAAACCCCAACAAACAGTAATATGCTCTCTAATCACCACCAATAAAACTTCAGCTTATATTAGTTAAATTCAAAACAAACATGTATCACTGATATCCTCAGGACTGGCTAGGATTTGGTTTTTTTAAATCATCAGCAAATAATCAGCAGTTAGTGCGCAATGAAAAATGTTAAATATCACAAACTCAGAATAACAAAATCAATGTATAATGATAAAGCCTCTCAATGACTGTAATAAATTTAACAGTTCAGGATATTGTACAATTAGTAATAAATGATTTGGTTAATCTATTATTATTTGTTTTTCCCCAAAAGAAAAATGTAGACTATTATAATTCCCAAACTCAGGAACTGGACATCACAAAGTCATAGACTCAGAAGGAATCATGTAGGCTTGTAAAAATGAAAATACTGTAGTCAAACACTTCTTACAGGAAACATCTTGAAGATTTTTTTTTTTAATTTTTTTTTTTTTTTTTAATAAGCATAAAATGCATGTTTCCAAGCAGGCAACAAGTAACTTGGTTACACATGCAATCAGAGTGGTTTTTTAGTGTTATAGGCAAATACAGAGAATGATATTTATCCTAATATAATGCAATAATGTTACCAGATGGATAGTTACTAGTTACATACAGTGAAAGTTCCTTGGGAATGACTGAAACATGAAGCACCATGTATTGATCTCAATCTTTAAACAGGCTGTACTTTACCTAATATTGTCTTTCCACTCTCTTAGTAGTAACTCGTACATGAAACTAATAGTAATAGTTACTGCCATTTTTACTGAGGTGTGCTTTATGTAGAATAATAATTCCCCACTGCCTGATGATGTGAAATTGTTGAAGCCTACATGCTAAGGTTACTCAGTTCAATATCTACTAACCTCCCCCCATCGATGGCATTGGCTGGGTTCATAGGAAAGAGAGTAAGATTTGACCAAAAAAAAAAAAATATTATGCAATGTTAGGTTTGTTACATATATAGTTTCTGCTGAAACAAAATGTTGCTGGCAGCCCAGCTGTATTCACAAATAAGGATTAATTTGGACCAAAGTTCACCCAAACATTGGAACCTCATCTAAATAGATATGCAGAGCCACTAATAACTTTCAGTTCCTCCAACACTGTTTTGAATTCTTGTTCTATTCTCAAAGAAAGCCCTCCATTTCTTTCCTTCCCCTCTATTATTCTGCTGTTTTGATTTTTTTTTTACAATGATTAATAATATCTCATATACATAAATCTAAGTATTACCAAATCAAGCTCTTTCTATTTCTTCAATGTTTATATCCCTGCTAAGTGTCTAAGCTTATTCTTTACCTGAGGGACCATATTAGTTAAAACACATAAGCTCTGACTGACATTAAAGTCCTGTTTCTTACCTATTTAGCAGCATATCAATTACTGGCTTTCTATTTCCTTCAAGTGGTTAACTAATATCTAGAAGAAGGCAAGGAAATAAAAGTTGTTTCATCCCCAACTCTCCAGGAAAATAAAAATTCCACTGGCAAGCTCCAACACTTGAGGCTACCAACAGATGTGAATGAAGGAAAAGGTATGTGCTCTGAAGTGTCTTTCAAAACATTTCATTACTCAGTATTTTTTTGCTATAAAATTAAACAACATAAGAAGCAGCATTCAAATGCATCTAAACACTTCCTAGATTCAGTACAACATCCTGTAGAGTATAAGATGGAATCAAAGCAAAATTTGGGCAATAATACAAAAATAGTCTCAAATAATGGTTTTGTTGGATATTGCTGTCATTTCCTAGGGATGAAATTTTCAAAGATGCTTCAGGAAGTTTAGTTTCCAAATAGTAATGACCTCTGCCAGGACTTGGGCATCTAATTTCATTAGGCTTCTGAAAATTCTACACAGCTATGGATTTTTGTAACTAGGAAGTAAGTAGGAATACTACTAGCAAAGCACAACCATAAAGTACTGAAAAACAGTTTGTGTTAGGCCATTGATAGTATCTATGCACTAATAATTAAGTAGAACAAAATTCTAAGTATCTGCATAGATAAACTTGTTAAGGTCCCTTGAAGAAAGTACTTCTTGATTTCAGAAGTGGATGTGAATTCCCATTTCTTCAAATTCTTGGGCTTAGATTTATGGAAATGGAAGGAATCTAATTGAATTCCTATCTTTTATTTAAGAGCAATGCTTAGGGCCTTGTCAGATTCTTCAGTCAGCAATTTAAAATTAGTCAAATGAAAATTAAATGACAAAATCAGTATAAGGACAAAGCATTCTGGACAGAAAAATAAAAATGGAAAAACATGCAATAACTTACTCATGGCTTTTTTAAAAGCCATTTTATCATTATCAGTAGTAGTAGTATTACAGGTATCAAAGGTACTCTCAGAGAATAATTTCTTAAAAAGGTAAAAGAGACTAGGCTTATATTATTTATTCACAGAATAAATATTTATTTATATTTACAAATACGTCACTATATTAAGATCTGTATTTATAAAAGCACTAACCATTTTAAATGTCTGACAAAAGCAAGCCTTCATTCTTGCGGAGTAACTCATCTTCACACTAAACAATACAGAACTCTGATTATATGCACTATGGCATGAAGTGCTTGTCCTTTCAGATTTTCCTTACTCTACTAGATATTTATTCCCCATAGAACAGCAAGATATTCCTGCTTTTTCCAAAAGCCAAATTAACATGTTTACAGGAGCCTTATGCATTTAAAAATAAGTTTGCATATACCGTATCATAAGAATTCTGCAAGGAAATTTATTTAAGAAACTACTTATCCATCCAAATATTGGAATGTTTTATATTTCAAGCATGGAATGTAATATGGGGAAGTGAGCTCCTCCATAAAACACAGTGGTCATTGTTTAAAGTAGAGGGAAAAATATTACCTAAAGTTTAGTTTGCTATCTTCTGCTTCAATGCAATTAAGTTGTTCTCTGACTGATTCATTTTGATTAAGGACTGCAGCTGATGAGTACTGTAATCATAATCTCCCTTAATGAATAAGGAAGATACCTTCATGAGAGGAAACATGTTGTCTATGCCAGTTCACATACAAAGGCATCTTCCTTCATAAACACAATCAGTCTATGCTTCCTCCCTAAATTCAGTTCTCACAAACCTTGGTCTTCACTATTTTACTAGTCAGACTAATCTATTGACCAGGATTGGTCTACATATTTCCTCAGACAAGATATGACCAGCGGTTGTGTCTGGGAGCCTGCAGCAATGCATGAGACAGTTTCTGCTGTCTACACCAGTAGTTTGATCCTGAATAAATTCTCCACAGTAATGTGAAAGCAATGTGAAGGCTCATTACAGTCATTATGGCAAAGGCACACTACCTACTGGAACCTCTGAACCCAGGCAAACCATGTATACACAGGCAGAGTTCTTTCCAGTAAGGTATTTTTACATATTCAAAGTTTTCCCTCTGAAAAACTATGCTGAATTCGCATCTCTTTCAGCACTGCCAGTGCACAGTTAAATTTTCATATTGCAGCAGCTGTTGTTCCACTAGCTGTTTCAAAAATTCTTCCATTTTCTACCTTTCTGTACATTTCTGACTTAGTTCTACATTTGGATACACTACAAATTTAATCATCTAAGAATATCAACTCACAATAACATAATTCCCTCTAGGCTTTCTTAATAAAGCAAAAACAACAAAACAAACCTCAATTTAATCTCCTTCTGAGTTTAGCTTCCGCTCAATATCCTCACTAGCTCATTTTCTTTCTTTCTCACCCTTAGCAGAAGGTATTTCCATCATTTTTGCATCATGAATGAAACTAGTAGATCTCCTGTCAGATGCTTATAGGAGACTACTGAACTGTACAGCCCCTCAGATGTTTCTTCAAGTCTAGAAGGATATCCTGATAAACACAAGTAGTTTAACTGTTATTATTTCTATGGCTCTCTAAAACATGGAATTACAATGATAAAAATACATGTATCCCCATGCTCAAGTGCAGTTCTTCTGAAGTTTGGATGAATTATGCTATAGAATATACATTTTTCAACATGTTCATCTAATAGGATTGCAAAAAAGTCCTTCTAGTTTCTCCAACTTATAGAATCATAGAATGTCAGGGGTTGGAAGGGACCTCTGGAGATCACCGAGTCCAACCCCCAAATTCCTGCAGTATGTTTTGTCTCAGAATTGCTACACTACTTTGAGTGACACTGGCAAGAAAATCTAAAACTAGACCCCCAAAGAAAAACACATCTAGTTTTCAACTAGATCTCAGGATATTTTAAGTTATCACCTACATTTTAAATTGTTGAGTGAAATAGACAGCATTAGTGGTTTGCCCCCCAAAACTGTATTATTGAAAAGAGTTAGTGGTAACAATTTTAAGTAGGAATCTATCCAAGGACCACGGACACTCAGTTTGATAAAATGCTTAGCAAACAATAACCTTTAAAAATCATCTCAAGAATGAGGAAAAATGCATTCCCAGGCTAAATGACTCGTGGCTGTTCAGAATAAAGAAACTGAACTTGCTCTCTGAGGAAGCCACAGATCTGTAATGCCGAGCAATAAATAGTTTTACAATTGGGGAAAAACTCAATTTTGAAATAGATCTAACTACTACAGATTTTCCTTTAACTCCTTGCTGTATAGGGTTACTCTGCTCAGAACAACCTAAAATAAATCTCCAGAAACAACTAAGTAAGTATGCTTCCTGTGAGGAGTAAATGAATACAAATCAAAGATATGATTCTGTTCATGAGAGAAATGTTAAAAGAACAATCTCCCCTAAATGTTCCTAAACACAACTATCTGCTTCTGATTTGTGTGTCTAATTCATTCACTTCTACCTCTTCGTACAATCTAAGTAGAACAAAACATCTCAGCAGGAGTAAGACAACAGATTTCAAATCCTCCTGTGTTTTCTCAAGAAAGCAAGTAAAGCTTTCCTATTAGGAAACTAAACAACTTTTTCAGTTGCTAAGGAAGAATAGCTTTTGCTCATCAATGAATACAGAATGTGTTTTTTAAAAGTGTTTCCAAGATAAAGGTCATTTTGGAAGCTGAACTGAAAAAGTCTGAAAATTGGTAAATTTAGAGTTATTAGTTTGTTTTATTACTATGTTCACAGCCCTGTGGAATGGTTCCCTAAAAAAATATGCAGAAAAGAAACACAGAGGACATAAAAAAATCACAGGAATTTTTTCCAATTTTCTGGATAGTGGCTCTTTCTTTCAGATACATTAGTTCTTCTTAGACATTTCCTTCTGAAAGCTACATAACCATATTAAATCAGCATCTCTATCATCTGAAACTATGTTGGGGCGGGGGGGAAGTTGTATTTTCTATTTTCAGTACAGGGTATAACACAAAGATCTTTTCAAGACAAATATCATGATGCAACAGACTTCCACCTTAAACGCCCCATACTTCATTTCATCTGCACTCCAATTCTGAATTTGCAACAATTTGATTTAGAACAGATAGCATAACAGTAATGGCTTTTAATTGTTATTTAATTGCCATAGACACTGAAGAACCTCTTTGAAATCAATAGCTAAGCACCACAGAACATTGAGTAAACACAGAAGACTGCAGCCAAAGGGTTTCATGTAAGACACAGCACATTTCATCAAGATGCCCAAGTATTTACAACAGATATAAAATAGTAAAGGTAAACTTGGAATGCCACATTTTTCTTTCAGATTACTCAAAGATTAAAGTGAATATGTTTAGAGAGACATGACTATTTGAAATGTTTATAGAGGAAATATTTGCAAGATGATACATAGATTCCAACAAAAATACAGTTCAAGTTCAAGCACCATATGGCAAAACATGCACACTAGTGACTAAGTAATTCATAAAGGCATGCATCAACCCCGTGTTGCTTCCCTTTGCCTTGAAGATTTGCAAGAGATTCTCATGTTTTGTTCCTAAGCTATCAGGCCACGTTTATGAAAAGGCTTATTTCTTATCAAAACTCCTTGTGGATTACTTATTTCTGTCTTCCCTCCCCATCCCATTCTTTCCTTCCCGTTCCTCAACTAGATGTTATTCACAGACACACAGTATTTATAGCTTTAGTTCTGCATTACTTTGCTTAAGAGGTAACACTGAAAATTGGCATTTTTGACCTTCCATGAAAACTCTGCTTTTTTTGCTAATCCCAAACTTGATTAATTTGTACTAGAACTTTGTTTAATAGTTCAGAATTGTGGACATCAGAATGTATAATACAGCACCACATGACATAATCTGGTGAACAGCCTGGCTGATTCTACTTTTCTGCACCAGCGTATTACAACCTCACTCTGTCTTTTTTTTTTTTTCTGCAAACTGTTAAAAGAAGCATTTGTCATTGATTTTTAGACAAGCTGGTGAATGCAAAAAGTCAAGGTTAACCAGTGTAGCCAATCTTTTAGTCCTTCTACTTTTCCATGAAGCTGTAAACAAAAGATTTCTTTAAACCATCTATTCCCAGAAGAAGGAAATAAAATAAAATATTAAATTAAAAAACAAAACAAAACAATTTTTGTTACCATGTCACATTTGGTAGGTTCTGCAACTATCAATACGTAAGAACAAACTATGGATACTGTCCAATGTCACAAAAGAGCATATTACCTGCAGATCTGAAAAAGAATTTTCTGAGCTCCATCGCATCATAAAAATAAAAGCACCCATGCTCACATTTCTTGCTTTTTAAACTAGAAAGTGTATGAAATACATTAAGTAACCATCTTAAAATTTTGAGTACCTTGGATGTCATAGAATCATTCAATTGTCCATGTTGGAAGGGACCTTAAAGACCATCTAGTTCCAACCCCCCTGCCATGGGCAGGGACATCTCCCACTAGAAGAGGTTGCTCAGAGCCCCATCCAGCTTAGCCTTAAAAAATTCCAGGGATGGGGCTTCCACCACCTCTCTGGGCAACCTGTTCCAGTGTCTCACCACCCTCATGGTAAAGAACTTCTTCCTAATGTCCTCACCATGCTGCAAAAGCTGTTTATTGAAGATCACTTAACCTATAGCTGTCCTCAAAAATGGAACTTTGATGGTCATCCAAGGCTGTTAATAAGAGTGATGTTTAACTGATTAAGTGCTATGACCTTTCTTATTAAAGGTGCTTTACCTAGTACAATAAGAATGACTTGGACAAGTGTTGCCATTTCTCAGTATATTCCATTCATTGTTTCATTTTAGTATTTCTCACTGCAAACCAAAAAAACATCATCTTGATGTTTTTCTGAAAGCATTAACTATATTTGTGAAATATGCAAGGATGGTGCAACAGGCACCAACCTATTCGAGTCTGTCACAATCACTGTGCTCTCATGATGTGCAGTGGTGACTATGTTAACATACCATATTGATGCAGAAGGTGTTTAAAGGCAAGAGCACATTATATGCAAATTGTATGCAACCTATTAGAGAAGTCAAATGTTGGATGTATTCAAAACTGTTTTGATAGATACAGTAGGGAGCAGTAAAAGGGTACCAGCTATACACTTTGGGTTCTGCAGTCTCTACAATAGAGACAAAAAAATCAAGAGATATTTCACATGGAGCAATGGGGTGATTTTTTTTAATCCTTACTATTTCAATCTACTATTTAATCCTTATTATTTCAAATTGTTGATAAAATAACCTCCCTGTTGTTTTAAAGTTGTAGGCTACTATATACCTAGCATGTTAAAATAGCTCATATAGTTCAAGAGCTGCTCTCAGCAAGTACTAACTACCCTTGCTGCTTAACTTCAGAGACCCCATTATAGTGAACTCTTTCACTGATCACTACTGTACCATACTCACAACACCATGGAAACATGAAGGACTGGTGACTACTTTGAATGACTAAGATTTGATTAAAGTATTTTACCTTTTGAGCCTGAGGGAGCTGGAAAACAACAAAACAGAACAAGCAATCATTATACATTAAATTAATTTGAACAGCTACTTTAGCTGTGCAAACATAGTATTAAATGAAGTATAAAATCACAAACATAATATTAAACAAAGTATAAAGGAAAGAAACTAGAGACACTAGGTTTACATTGCCAATTGAGTCAAATTATTGAGGGCTTATTAACTCAGTTTATTATTTGACAGCTTCTCTACTAGGTATCACAAAAGCACCATGCAATTTGTTAAATACCACGATACTAAGAGAGGGATTGTTTTCTCATCAAATATGGTATCACACAAACTGTGAAGTAGTTCCATCTTTCTGTACACAAATATAATTCAACATAAAGATAGTTTTAGTCTTAAAATCAGCCATTCTTGGTTTGTAAACATCTAAACCTACACTTATTTTGAATAAAATTGACGTTGAGAGCAGTTTATCACTTTAAAGAAAAAGGCTGCATTCTCTATGACAGAGGAAAGAAAATCAAAATGGCAATAGAAGGGTACTTCTTATGCAAACATTATCGTATATGCATAATATACAATAATGTCTGCACAGAAAAATACATATCTGTACTGTAAACACAAGTATGATTATATGTACATATATGCAAATAAAAGGTGTTTATGCATATATGTATATCTATATCACACAGACGTTCTTAGATGAGATTAGTCATACTTGGTTATATGCACAGTATTCACTGTAAGCAACAGCTCACATAAAAAGGCATGGAGAGCTGGCAGTAGATTTCATTGCATATAAAGTATCTCACTTATCAAGAGTTGAAAAATGGGTTCTGTTTTTACCTTTGGAAAAAGAAAACCCATTGCAGGTAACAGAGAGGAACTCAGGAAAATAAACTATTACAAGCACAATACAGTTTCTCCTTTTTCTGAATTCTTCTCCTCTTACTTTCATACTCATAGATAAATTCACCATACACAGCAATTTAGCCTTTTGCTACATCCACCTTAGGAAAATTTCTTTTTCCAATACAAACTGTTTCTTTACAGGCATCAGATGATCACAGAAACAGGTGAGTGAATCAATACTAAATGTAGAAGGACCCTCAAGATCTCTAGTGAGCTTCTGACTGACCTTTTGTCTTTGCTCTGAATTAAAGAAAGATATTTCAGATAGAAAAAAAATTTCAGATAGAAAAAATAACTTCCATATAATACTCTGTTAAAAGTTAATGTCCACATTAGTATATAACATGAAAGAGAATCATCATGTGATCTCTAATTCACAAATACTCAAACCAATCAGCCACAACTTCTCTGTTTTCACAATATAAAATCTACAAAATTCATGGCAGGGAGAATTGCTGCAAGTTATATTCTTCATCCTTAAAACTTGAATTATCCAATAGGAAAATACAAGCCATATCACATTAAAGTATGACCTTTATGTGTTTCTTTAAAACTCTGTTTTTTAAATAATTTATTATACAGAACAATATACAAGGGTTACTGCAGTAATTGCAGATACCTGATGAACTGTAAATACATGAGCTAAAGCCCATATAACAGGTTAGGGCAATACTTAGAGCAGTTTAAAGCTTTTATGAACTACTTATTAGTCTTTAACATGGTTAACTCTTTGATGCTGGAATTTTTTTATTTTTATTTTTTAACAAAATGAGAATGTTTTAATATGAGTTTTAAAAATTTCCTACTGTAGCACTGAAACTATTTTTCTGGGTTTTGTTTTTGAATGACACCTTCTGGCTAAATCATGTAAAAATTGCAAGTATCCTTCCATTAATATCTCAGATAAAGATAGGTGCAGTAAACAATAATGTCAAATTTCCACCTTTGGAATAAATACTAAAGAACTCTATGGTTTGCCCAAGCCCACTACACACAGAAAACACATATCCTTTCCCAATAAGCTAATTTGTATGCCATATTCTACAAAACAGTACTTCAAGTCAAGTTCAACACAACATACGTAATGTTCGGTACAGAAGTATCATTGCATCAATACTTCCGGATAACAAACTTCCAACTGAATTAGAAAGCATACAGTCCACATACAATGGAGATATGGGAGAAGGGGGGCAGAGAACATTAAAAACATTAATAATTGCCACACAAACTAGATGCTACACACTTTTGCATATGATTGATCCCTATTTTTTTACTGAGATTATTTTCAAGAGCACAATAATAACAGTTTGCAAATCAGGACACCATATTATCTGTTGCTGAATTCAGTCTGTAAATCTCATTTATAGCCTTTTACAAAATCAATAATATTTCCTTGGTCTGAGTTACTAGTTAGTCAAAGCCTTGATTAAGAATAATAGGGTCAGCAGATGAGATTTACATTCCATTATGCTTTTTCCTGGCCTGGCATTCTTGTCACTTTTCACCTAAGGTTCAAAATCCAGGTTCACAGACTTAAAAAAAACAAAACAAAACAAAACCAAACCACAAAAACCCTGGTTTTTATAGCAGCCGGACGAATCTTCATTCTGTTGCTGATTTGAAAGTTGGCTGTTACAAGATCCTGTATGTCAGCAATTCAGTGTAATAATTGCTAGAAATTCCTTTGAAATAAACTATGAGGTTTGTCTGACATTACCCCTCCTGGGAGGCCATAGGAAACAAATAATTTTCCTAACATTGCATAGTCTAAAAACTGCCTGTCTCTGTGTAAAAGCCAGCAGATACCTCTGATTCTCGTGGTTTGCTTTATACACCGCCAAGAGACAGTTCTGCACTGAACTACATGATCCTTCCCTGGCCCTCCAAAAGCAATGCAGATCTTTCTGTTACACTTGCACCTCTGGTAAGCTATCCCATTTAGGTGTCTTTATTCATCTCCAATACCAAAGCACCTTCTTGTTGATGTTTGTTTTCCATTAGTGTCTCTTCCTCCCTCTGATGATTGTCTCTAAAGAAGATACATGAGAGCACATGTATCTGTTTTACTTGCTTCTAGTTCACCGTCTGGGTAATACATGTTTTGATAAAATGGCTGTGGCTGAGGTGCAGGAAGGAAGTATGGCCATTTGCTGTCTCCTGGTCATTGCAGGTTGGGTTAGGAGGAGCCCTCTGAAGGGTAGTGTACATCGCTCAACTGCACTGCTTAGTAAAAAGAGGTTGCAGTACTGCCAGGTATAGCAGGGACAGGAGCCTGAAGTTGCATAAGCACCAAGGGAAAACCAAGAGAATTTTCTGATGCAGAAAAGTGGACTTAGGGATCTTTATGGAACTGTGTAAATTTTGCTTCAACCTAAAAAAAAAATGCATAGATTAAAGAGCAAGATTAGAGCATAGGGCTTTGCAAGGGTGAGTAGGTTGTTTTCAAACTCTTTTAATCTGCCTTTTCCAGAAAACCCAATTTTTCTTTACTAAACTAATTTTCTTATTCAGTTTTTATTGTAAAAAACACCCTTCTGAGACTGCAAGACCCCTGAGGTTCACAGTATGCTTGATTCCAGAAAGAAAAGTTGAAAATTCCACCTGTAAATTCAAGTAAACTGAGGGTCCTATCATACAAAGCAACACAGAGTAAATAACTGTAGGAGGTTTTTCAATATTGTTTTTGCAAATGGTGTCATGCTTTCCAAATTTTCAAATAATCTAGTATTATTTTGAGCCCTTCATGGAAATGTGTTTGGTATTATCAGCAAAAGAAAAATTACAGACACTACTAACATGATAAAAACAAACCAAGAGAAGCAAAGGAGTTTAACATCAAGGATGTTGAACTATTTCTTGGATCAAATAACTGTGAGGCCAACATGAGTGAAACAAAGAATACCATAGACTGATATGAAATACTATGCTTAACAGAAGGCATGTTACAGGACCAGTAGTTCTGCGAAGGACTTCATAACAGACCTCATAAAATCTGTCTCCTTTCACCCTTATCAAAAGAAGTTCATAAAGACTGATTTTGTAAATGACTTCATGATAATTCCAAAACTAAAAGACCCTACACTTCTAAAATATTTTATAGCCATTTCAGCAATTTATTCAAAATATTATCATAGAATCACAGAATGATTTAGTTTGGAAGGGACATTAAAGATAATTTAGTTGCAACCCCCTGCCATGGGCAGAGACACCTTCTACTGTACCAGGTTGCTCAAAGCCCCATCTAACCCAGCCATGAACACTTCCAGGGAGGAGGCATCCACAACATCTCTGGACAACCTGTTCCAATATCTCACTACTTCACAGTACATATTTTTTTCCTAATACCTAATCTTTCAGTTTAAAACTGTAACCCTTCATTTTACCACTGGATTCCCTGGTAAAATGTCCCTCTCCAGCTTTCCTGCAGGCCCACTTTAAGTACTTTGGAGGCCACTATAAAGGTCTCCCCAGAGCCTTCCTTCTCTAGGCTAAATAACCTCAAGCTGTAGGTATTATGTAGCTGTATGTCCTGGATTTCCAAGAAATCAAGATAAGAAGTCTTAATGGAAAACATATTAGAATTATAAAATTATTGTTCTGTTGGATCAGGATTCAACCTTATGTTTGCTTGAAGAATAGCAAAAAAACCAAAATCTCCTGCTGAGACTAAATTATACTCAAGTTTCTTGTTATACCAAAAAAAGAATTATTTCTATTATTAGAGAAACAAAAATAATATGAATCCATTTTTTATTTTTCTAACAATTGTACGATATTGCATTAATCAAAAAGTTACACTATTGCAATGAATTGATGTTAAACCATTCAAAACTAAAGAATTCTTATTTGCTGACCTCATTTCCACAGTCCTCCTGTTAAGCATTTCGATGTCACCAGTCTCAGAAAAAGCCTTACAACCCTACTGACTTGATTGTTGCATCAGCAGATACAACACAAATCAATAGAAAATAAGTACAAACATGCCAGTAAATAATCAAGAAGTATGAATATAGTTTGGATACTACAGTCATTTCTGTTAATAGTTTCTGGGGTGCACCAAATGTAACATCTAGGCATAGGTAAGTTTATGGTGGTTTGCAATGTGCAGGCTCATCCTGTACATGCCACATACTGACTTTGAATTTGGCATTGAATGTATGCATTAGAACTTTGACTTTTCAAAAATACACTTTGAGGCAAGTTGTCAAATATTGTGGCAAGCAAGAAGGTCCTGTACTTAACAGCAAGGTGGAAGATGTCACACACATCAGTGAAGCTCCTCAGACAAGAATGAGACCAAAAAGAAAAAAAAAAAGAACACTTAGTGCGTACATATGCCAGGTACTCTACATATAATTACATTATATGATGCCAGGTTTATTTATGGCATCATAATATAATGTAATTAAACATAGGGGTAGATAATAGTTTATTTACATGTATGAAAAAATGCAAAGCATTTCAGACATTATTGGGCACTTCCACAACTCTTCCCAAAAATGACAACTTGTGAGAGAATAGAAACATCACTCAAACTCTCAATTTTAAGAGGAAAATGTAAATTTTATGCTTTCAATTCTACTTAGATGCTATAATATAAAGCATTTAAACATTATAATTTTGGTGACTTTTCTTTTACAATTTATGCACTTTATTCTTCATTTCCTTGAACCGCATTAAGTACTAGAGGCATCACAGCTAATTTTATGCATACATAGAGGAAGAATTAAAATTCAGCCTCCTGATAGGATATTTCTTAAGATTTCAGTATAAATATTAAAAAAGTGACATTAACCTCTAGCTTACTGGGCCAACATTTGTTGGAAAATGCTCTTGATTTTTCAAGGGATTCAATATCAAATCCTTATTTGTTCACATAATTGTTTTACTGTGCTACCACATATTTTGTAGTAACTACAGCATTTTAGACAAGGATAGACTGGGCACTGCATGCATAGTACACCAGTCAGGGGAAATGTAAATGTTGCTATGGAAAAGAGAGTAATTAAATACTGATGAAATCTACAGTTCTAGGTCTCTCTTTAAAAATAATTCTATAAAGATGACAGAAAGGAAGTTAAACTTGTGAAATATGCAAAAGAGAAAACGGGAGCTGCACAGGTATCAGACTGGAATTAAGAAATAGCAGAGCACAGTAAAAACTTACATATACTTTCCAAACATCTTTGTAATAAAATGGCTCCACCTTTTGAAGATTTTACACATTTTCAGAAATACTGTTTATTACTGTAAATGAGTGAAAATTTCTATTGCACTCTCTAGCAGTCTTGTTTTTAAGATAAGGATCATTAACACAAAATATTACATATGCTCAACTTTTAAAGTGGTTAAAGTCATATCTGTCTGTACTGGCTCTCTGAATTTTGTGTTGAAGTTAACAGAAAAGAAATCCATACTCATAGGAATATTCTTTCTAAGACTGATTAAACATTGGCACTCACTGCCCAGAGAGTTTGTGGAAACATTCAAAACCCAACTGGACACAATCCTGGGCAAATTTGCTCATCCTGCTTGAGCACAATTTGGACTAGATGATCTATGGGAGCTCTTTTCCAGACTGACTTATTCTTAGAGCCTGACTGTGTGATTCTTTTAATTACACAAACTGTTCTCTCTTTTTAACGAGTACAAAATATTTACAGGAAAGGTTGTATTTAAATTACGCACAGTGATTACTTTAAATGCAAAGTTTGCTTAGAAACTTTGGTCATAATTAATTTTTATAAAGAACTCTTATAATTTTACAAATAAGCCACATGACTAAAATCACAGTAGCAGAACTGATATATGAAATGAGACACTCCATTAACATTCCACACACCATGAAATTGTGGCCTCATGCATGTGTGTTTAAAGGGAGTGAGCTCTATTCTCATTGTTGCCTCAATAAAGAAAAACTTATTAGCACAAAAAGATGTCCATAGCTAATTCAGTTATATATATGCAAACATATATTGCATATAATGTTACTATATTTAGATTTCCCTATATAAATTATTTACATAACAATTCTCTTATTTGTTATCTAATAGCTATTTCCTTCCTAATCAAAAACTGTAAAAACATTCATGCATGGAATTGGAATAATTTTCTAAATATAGAGAACTCCATGTAGAACTAATGGTTGTAAGATACACATCATGTAATAGTGACATAATTTGCATTAAAATCTGCATATTTAGTCCTTTTATCTAATAGAAAAAACACAGAAAAGTTTCTGAAAATGGGGTCATCATTATCAGAGTACAACTAAGAGCAGAATAATTAAGAAGTCTTTTATAAATGTTACAGTTATTTGATTGTTGGATTATTAAGTTTTATCTTTTGAGGGTGACCTTCAAGTTATAGAGACAACTAGTTCAACTGCATTTCAACTGCTGACAACATGAATGTGAGAACTAAATAGGCACGGTACATTTTCATTCCACCGTAAAGAAATGCAATGGTTTTGTGAAGCTGTAAATAAGTTTTCTCTAAAACTTTTTCTATTGTGTTCTTCTATTGGAGAACACAAAGGCTTGCCATGCATAAAGTGGCATATTATTTATTTTATGGGCTGGTGGTTTTGATAGTCCCTTGTTATCTCATGTAGGATCTGTGAAGTGATCAAATTTCTACAAGTTCCAGTTCTCAAGTTGTTGCAAATGTTCTGGGTTACAGATACACAAAGGATCTGAACCTAATAAATATCTTCTGTAATATCACTAAGCATAAGCTCTATAATTGACTTTAAGAGGATGGATAAACAGAGGAGCACCGGCAGCAAAGAACAACCTTTCTCAACGATTTCCTATGTTTATTTAAACCTAGTGCTTGTATTTCACTGGTTACCAACACTTAAACTTCATAGTCATTCCAGGAATTAATGACTTTGTAGATTTTTTAAATTAATACAGTGCTCAAAATTTTCCCATCTCTGAGCACAGCTTCAGAACTAATTGCTAGATCTAGAGGCACAGGTCCCTAAATTTTCTGGCTCTGAGGATTTCCAGAAACTTCCAAACTGTTTAAATACATATTATTATAAAATTTTAACTACAGCTTAAATCATAGAATGGATTTAGTTGGAAGGGACATTAAAGATCATCTAGTTCCAACCCCATACCACAGGCAGGGACACTTTCCACTTGACCTGGTTGCTCAAGGCCCTGTCCAACCTGGCCTTGAACATTTTCAGGGAGGGGGCATCCAGAACTCCCCTGGGCAACCTGTTCCAGTGCCTCACCACCCTCACTGTAAAGAATTTCCTCCTGATACCATCTAAATCTACCCTAATCCATCTTAAAGTCATTATCCCTCATCCTATCACTACAATTCCTTGTAAAAAATCCCTCCCCAGCTTTCTTGTAGGTACCCTTCAGGTACTCAACAGCCATTGTAAAGTCTCCCTGGAACCTTCTCTTCTCCAGGCTGTACAACCCAAACTCTTGCAGCCTGTCCCCATAGTAGAGGTGCTCCAACCCTCTGATCATCTTTGTTGCACTTCTCTGGACCTGTTCCTACAGTCTGACAGTCTGATGTCCCAAATGACATGACTGGCAATAATTTCCATATTTCCATTAATGTCATTTATTTAAATTTTAGTGAGACATTAGGTTTTGTGTTTGTTTTGTTTTAATCAATGTTATTGGTCAGCCAGTCTGTCTCTTCATATTACCAGTACAGAAGTGAATTTAGCTATATACATAATTTGGAAGTATTATTCTAACTCCTGTTGCTACTGAGAAAATATATGGATATGTCCAGACAAGAAAAAAAATTACATTGACAATGACATTTCACACTGTACACTAAGTTAACTCGTAAATAAAAGACATTTATCTCTTTATTATTG
>JANIJG010015182.1:37976-53051 GCA_024611175.1 Megaceryle torquata | reverse complement strand
ACAAGGGAGATTTTGGTCTAGATAGAAGGAATAAATTTTTTTACACTGAGGCGAGACCCTGGACCAAGGTTGCCCAGGGAGGTGGTGGCTGCCCCATCCCTGGCACCACTGCAGGGGAGGTTGGCCAGGGCTCTGAGCACCCTGCTCTGGTTGCAGATGTCCCTGCTCCCTGCAGGGGGGGTTGGACCAGATGAGCTTGAGGTCCCTTCCCACCCAAACCAGTCTGTAATTCTGTGATGCTATGATTTTCTGATTCTGTGATTCTATGAGCAGTGTAAAACAACCAGACCACAAGGATCAGATCTTTTTAATCCCAATGCTTTTTCTTCTTCATTGCTTAGTATTTTTAGCCTTATTTCTCTCACTTTTCAGATAGGAAAACTTCTAGCTCGTGAGCCCATGCCCATGCCTGTACCTTTTCCACAGTCTCCCCAACAGAATATGAGTGAGTTGAAAATTTAGGCCCCCAGCAATTGCTGTAGCATTTAAAACAAGCCCTATTCACAAATTTATTAGCAAATAAAAGAAACAAAAGCAGCTCTTGCTGAACTTTGAGATCATTGTTTTGTTGTTTCTCGGTAGGATTTGGATGTCGATCAGGTATTTATGCAGATGCTCATAATCTGTGTCATTTTCCCTCATTTCAATGCTCGTTTTTGTTCACTTGAAAAATGTATTTCCGGAAAGTAATGGGGGAAAGTGAGTTGCCCAGGGCCATGCTCAGAGTCGGTGGCAGAGCCAGGAACACATCGCTCACTTCCCTCTCCTGTGTTTTAACCACAAGATAATCTTAATGAATAATAGTAATTCATGTAAACACAGGGCCAAATTCATCCCAGGAGCAGCTCCAGTGCAGCAATTGGCATTGTATCAGAAGAAAAACGAGTTGGTGTGTCGACTCTCTCTGCACGCTCCCTCCTACACAGGAGGAAGAAGGCGAATGTTTGCCATGGATTTCCTCTTCTATCCTCCTCCTGCTTGTCCTAGTTCACGAGGATAAGTGAGGCCCATGCCGGGCTGGATAGGACGGTGATTCCAGCCAAGCCACTCCTATGTCAGCTGCTCTGAGCCTGGCATAATTATTATTTATTATTTGTGTTGTGGCAGCACCAGGAAGCCTCAGTCACCGACCAGGGTCACGTTGCTCTCCTCGCTGTACAAATCCGACGCAGATAACCTGAAGAGCACCCAATCAAAGCAGAAAACAACATGTAGCGGGTGATGACAGGCAGCCAGAGGAACCTGGGGTAACGTAGCAGCATCCACACTGCCTGCAGGAGCCAGCTCAGAAGTGACCGTGGCTGGGCCACGCTCCAGCTCTGGCTGCCTTGGTGTAGCAGGGTCGTGCACCTCCTCAAGACACTCGTCACCAGCTCCAGGGTGACTGACGCCAAAGCCCTGAGCCCTCCCTTTGCAGGCAGTGCTGTCCCTGCCTCACAGACACACCAGGGTCTTGCTGGTGGCAGGCAGCAGCAGACTTTGCAGGCCCGATTCACATTTTTTGAAAACACTAAAACAGAATTAGAGAGGTCATATGACCAAAACTGCCTGGCAGAAAATGCCGAAGTTACCAGAAGAGCGAGGTGCATAAGAAAGGCTCTGCTATTAGGAGAACAGGTTGTACCAGAGCTGCCCAGGCACTGCCTGGCTTGCCACAGCCAGGAGAGACATCCCTCCATGCTGGTGTGGCACCCTGAGACTTTCCTCATGAAGGGGCTGATGTGCCTGCAGTGCCCTGAACACCAGTGTGGATTGGGTTCTGTCTTTCATTTCCCCTTTCATGAGTTTCTCCAAAGCCAGGGAGATGAGACAGACAACAATAACCCACAGCTGGCAGTGAGGTTTCAGACCCTCCAAGTGCTGAGGTCTAGAGCAGCATCCACACAGTACGGGAATGATGGCACTTGGGAAAAGTGTTAGACAGTTGGGTGCCTGCTGTATCTACACACTGCACATGGTGGCCCAGAAGGTCCTGTGCCTGCTGTGCAGCTGCTTCCCCTCCTACCTTGCAGGGTTATTCTCATGGGACACCTGCCTCCACCTCTAGATTCACCTTTTCCCCCTTTGATTCAGTTTATAGATCATTTTAGCCAGGAAAGGCAAGACTCATGATGGCACCAATGTGCATGTTTCCCCCTCCTTATTAAAATCTTGGGGGGGACCCATCAGGGAGCCTGAAGCTTCTGTACCAGGTGCAGGGTTGTGCAACTCTCTTGTAAAACATGTTCTCTGACTCCTCCCTTCCTCCAGCCCACCACCAATCCTGCTCCTCATCCACACTGCCAGCACTGCTGCCACAGCCACTGTGCTTGAGTCACTCCTGAGACAGCTCCAGCTTCAAGTGTCCTTGCTTTATGGGGGTCTGCGTGTAAGCAGGAAAAAAGGGTCTTGCCAGGAATTTCACTGTGCAATGGGGAAATGGCCCATGGGAGCCTCCATGGAGGAGTGGTCTAGGGCACTAGCATGGCTTGGTGAGCTGGAGGACCACTCTGTTCTGGTCAACAGGTCTGTAAAAGTGGCCACTGGCCGGTGTGTCTCCCATCTGGCAGCATTTCTCCCCACCCAGCTGAATCTGCCCAGGACTTTCTCCAGGCACAGAAATGCCCAAGTCTCACACTGACCACTCTGTCTGAAGGGCTGAGCTGAGCTCACTCAGGACCTTGCAGAATCGGGTTCTGGGGTGACATGTGTGTCACATAGCAGGTGCACCACGCAGCACATCCTTGTCCATGGGCTGCCAGCCCTGGGGCCCATCTGGGGTGTGTGACTTGGAGCCAAAAAACCTTCCTGGTTTGTGAGACAGCTGGAGTGATGCAGTGCTAGGCCTGAGCTTTGCAGACCTAATAGAAAATACAGTCTACGGGAGTCTTTCCATGAGTGTTGACATATTTTGGGCCAAGCCTTTGATTCTGGAGCTAGCCTCAATTTTTTCCAGCTTTTTCAGGTGTTTGTGGATGGTATGTTGTTTCAGCTCCACTTCCAGCCTGATTCACTTGGATGGCAATTGACCAGAGACAAACACCTACAGTTGCACTGTGCTGAGCTCAGACACTCATCTGCTCCAGGAAACGTGCATGGTGTGGCCATAGCCCATCAACACCCAGCACCCCAATGGGAACAGCACCCACCGCTTCCCGCCTTGCCCCATCCATTTGCTGGTGGCCGGCACTGAACATTTTTCAGTGAAAGAGGGAATCACAGGCGTGTTGGGACAGACACTTACTGCAGAGACTTGTCTCTTTAGGTTATGGAGGATGCGCGTTAGTCGAGCGGTGCTGTTGAACAACAGTGATTAAGGGCTCAGAGGAAAAGCTGAGTCACCCCAAGGGCATGCTGTTACTCCTTACCAACCAGCGAGCTGGTGGGGAGTTTGCCTGGCACTGGTTCACAACACGTGAACTTGCATCCTCATGTGACACGATACGGCGAGTGTTGTGCTGCTGACTGCACTTTCTTCCTAGATACGTGGCACAGACCAAAGGAAAAAGTGAAAGACCCTGAGAATCCCCCTCTGGTGTCAGGCTGGGCTTTGGGCAGCCTCCATCAGTCTGTGAGATCCTGGTAGCCCTGACACAGTCAGGAAATCCCAGTTTCTACATTTACCCCTCTCAGGGCTTTGATTTAAGGTTCTCCCAGGTGTTGTGTGTCAAAACACTTTTGGAGACCTACTGCACAGCTTCTCAGGCTGAGGTGGGCACCAGGGCGTGGGCCTTGAGTGCTCTGTGCTACCCAACCATCAGCACTGCTCCTCGTGGTGGAGCTGAGGTTCCATCCTGGAAATTGGAACTGCAGCTGCAGTTCCCATAGCATGCATGTTCCTGCTCCATCTCAGCACTGCTGGAGCAGCAAACGAAGGTGGAAGAGAGGGGGCAGGGAGGCAGAATTTATGTAATTACCTACAGGAACCTTTCTGCCTCTGCATTGAATGGAGAAACCAGAATGCAGCCAAGGTTTCTGCAAGCTGGGCAAGCATCCCGACCAGAGAAGGCTTTCTTGAAACTCCACTCTTCCAGGCGGTGCCTTTCTTGGCTGTTGCTTTGGCAGCACCCGGCCAGAATGTCTGGAGGCTGTTACAGGGCAGGACTGCTGCCTCCTCTGTTTTCTTATGAAATACACCCACAAAGCAACCTGCAGAGGCTCCAGTCTGCCAAATCAAAGGGATCGACGTTGTCCCAGGGCTACACACTCAGCAGCATTCCAAGCAAAGCTACATTTCTAAAACCTGGGC
This sequence comes from Megaceryle torquata, assembly GCA_024611175.1. Classification (NCBI taxonomy): domain Eukaryota; kingdom Metazoa; phylum Chordata; class Aves; order Coraciiformes; family Cerylidae; genus Megaceryle; species Megaceryle torquata. The sequence continues at coordinate 48,823 of JANIJG010015182.1, read as the reverse complement.
TGCAGAAATTAAAGGCACAGGCGGCCTTCCCCAGTCGCCACTGACTGGATCCCAGCCCATCCTCCTTTTGTTCCCCCATTCCCCAAAATCAAAAGGAACTCAACAAATCAATGACTTTTTCAGCCCACACCAAAATCCTGGCCCCTGCAGCCACAGTTGGTATCGATTCCCCGGTGCCAAGGCTCTTGTGATTACGTTCTCCCACACAATCAGATTAAGTTTGTCTCTTCTCCCTTTCCAGGCTTATTAATGTAGAGATTTCATGCTTTTTTTTAAGTACCTCACTCCGCACCTTGAAATTTCCCAGTAATCTTTGCATGGCCAGAAGGAGACGAGCAAGTGTCCCCTCTTGCAACAAAGACATTTCCAGTGTGACCCTCCCCTGGGGAGAGGGTGCATGGTCTGGCACAGAGCATCAACAGTGCTGGGATGCCATGGCATGTCTGTCTCTGCAAAGGTCCTGAGCCGAGTCCCGCTCACCCGTGGTGCAGGACTCACATCCCTTCTGTGAAACAACTGGAAACTTCCCCTGAGTCAAGGACTTGGGAAAGAGGAAGGAAAATATCTTTTAATGGGGTCTGGATTTCTGTACCACAGGCTGGACTCTTTGCCAGTTGATTTTCTTCACACAGTTGACTGAGTCAAGAGCACAGCTGCTGTAGACTCTTCATAGCACCCACCTTCAAAGGCTGCTTTGTCTCACTTCATATCCTCTCTGCTGGATGCTAGAGGAATTCTGGGGGACCACTGCTCTCTTAGCATCTCCAATGGGACAAATCTCGTCTTCCTTCTCTAGTCCTTCTTGGGACTGTAGGCCAACCCAGGGCTGCTTTCTGTCCCATCACTTCTGCACCTTGTGGTAAGGCTGGGCCATTTCCACTCCGTTTTGCACAGAGGGAGCACAATTTTTCACTTTCTTGCACCTCTGCAACAATAGCACTTTTCAGCCTCTTCACCCAAGGTTTAGTGGCAGTTTCTGGCAGCAGGACACAGAAAAATGTTTCCTCATATATTGTGTTTTCTTAATCCTCTTTATTGTTTGTGTTGTCTTTTCAGATTCACTTATGTGTTCAAGTGCAGTGCCCAGAACTGGATACAATGAGATTTCAGTAAGTGTTTCCCATTTTCAGAATTCAAACATTCTCTTGTAATCAGTGTTTGCTGAAGACACGTACCAGCACTGAGGGAGATTCATCATCTGGAGAAGCATTTCCAGGTAAAAATGTTGACTGACTCTCCAGTTTTCTGTTAGTTTAATGTCTGAGCATTTTTTTCTGCAAGATTAGTGGGCTGTAACCAAGTCCCTCTAGGACATTTTGTTTTCTTCTTCCTTTCCACTCTTGTCTCTCTTTTTTATTTTATTTTTTTTTTTAATTTTTTTTCATATTCAAGGTGGAAGAAGCTTATCTGAGAGAAAAGGAGACAATATAGGAAAGCATTATAGAGAATGTGCCAATCCTTGGCACCTACGTAATAGTTGTGGATTTCAAAAGAGCAGGAAGATAAGGGTAGAAGGAAAGGAAGAAAAACTAGCTTAGAAGAAGGTACCAAAGAGGAAAGACCTTCTACCAGAGAGTGCACAGTGCAAGTGTGACTCAGACAGTGGAGCTGGCCTCACAGCGATTTCTCTCCCAGCCATGAGCCTCAGCTCCAGACTTGTCATGGATGGGGAAGTTCTTTAACCTGCAGTCCCTGGAGCCCTCAGGAATGATGATGCAGCAGAGCCAGGTTGTCCTTCCCTTCAGATTGCGAGGCCCTCCAGGCTGGAGCTGGGCTGAAAGCTCTATGTTGTTCTGCATGCAATGAGGTGGGAGTATCAGTATTGAGGTCACCTCTGCTGTGGGTCTCCTCAGCGTGGAAACAAGGACAATCCCTATCTCTTCCTTAGCCTGTAAAAGAAGGTTTTTGTCTGCTTTCTTAACCTGTCTGAGGTTTCTGGGATGAGGGAGGTCGGGCAGGAGCGAGGCAGAGCCCCTCATAGTAGAGCAGACCCTCTTTTCAGAGACAGCTTCGCTGCTGGGAACCCTGCATGAGGCTTTCCAGTCTGTAGAGTCGTTAAATGAGTGCCCTGGTTTTACAAAGCTTCCAGCTCCCATTGCACTGAATTCTTATGAAAATTTGCTTCCCAGTTTGGCTGCTCTTGAGCCCTTTTTCCCTCATAAGCTCTGGCCAAGCACAGAGAGAGATGTCTCCAATGCCATCTTCAAGACCTCACTTGCAGTTGCCTCTGATGGCTTTTGCAGAATGACTCTGGAGCGTGTGCATGGTGACCTGGGTGCACCTGACATGATCTCTGGGGGCAGCAGATTCTACCATCGAGCTGAAAACATCTGAGCTGTTCATAGATGGAGTTTAAAGGCCAAGGGTTATAAATCAATAGAAAACTTGGCATTTTGCTCAAAAAGAGCCAGAAGGACATGAGGTATTAGCTGGGACTGTCCTGATACCTTTGCCCAGTGCCTGACCCAGAAGGGTGTCAGCTTGTTTTCCAGGAGGCCCAGTGGCTGCCTGCACTGTTACAACACTCTAGTTTCTAGTGGGACTTGCAGAGTCTTCAACAGTTTGATAGTTCACAAGAAAGTTTTTTTTTTTAAATAATTAATAAAATAGTCCAAGAGAGAAACCTTTCAGTGCCTTAGAGCAGCCCCGAGTGGTGAATATCCTGGGAGAGCTGGACTGTAATTCCTGCGAGTTTAGCATCAAAGGATGCTCCGAAACTTTACCTTCCTGGTGACGTCTCTTCTTCCCAATGAAAGATGACCCAGGTGACCTTTGATTGAATGTCTTGATAGTCCAGAAGGCAGGGAGCAAGATAATTAGAGCCATAACATCTGATCACAGGAGAGAGGTGAAGGCAAGGTAGGAGCAGAACAATGCTGCTTTTCAATAGCGGGTGTGACTGCTGCTGATGGTCACAGAGGGGCTGTGGAGGGGGTAGAAGCAGCAGGGTTTAAAAAGAGGGTTAAGTAGCTTATTTTTGAATAAAGGGTGCAGGAAGCTGGTTGTTATCTCCCTAGTGCCATTCAGGCTGCAGGTGTGACTTAATCTCCCTGCTGGGGCAGATGGGTGCTCTGGGTATCAGCCATCTCCCAGCTCTGCAGGAGACCCCTCAGCCCAGTTGCTGATGCTCTTGTGCATGATGGCCCCTTTCCATCAGCTGAGCTGAAGGGGTTTGACTGCCCCATTTTACAAATGGGGAAGCTAACACAGAAGGGGCCCTCCCATCTTGGCCCAGGCTTATGCCACTGCCCTGACACAGATGGGAATTACAACCCAAATATCTCAAATGTCAATATTAGGCATTCAAAGACCTGTAAATATTTTCTCATTCCCCAAAATGACAAGATCTTTCAAAAATCTGCATATTCTGGGTCTGTTCGCAATGTGCATAAGATTCATCTCCAAGCTTTTGAGATGTCAGGAAGATAAATACTCCTCTTCACAAGCACCTCCAGGAGCTGGAGCTTCCAGAGGTAGCATGAGGCTCACAGTACAATTTCCAGTTACAGCAGCAATCTGCCCTGTGCATCACTGTCCTAGCATCAATTCCACATGGACAACCTTGCCTCATGAAAGTTCTTCCATAAGGCTCATTTTCCCCAATATTCCTTTTTTCCACATCTTCTTCACCTCAGCCTCAGCTCCATTTGACGTGGAGCTCTCATGGGTAGGGTCTCGTTCTGTGAGCAGTGTGTTTCCAGTGCTAGATCAAGGCTGTTATTAAGCCATCACCTGGAACCTCCCTGTCTCATTCAATATCTTTAGATCCTTGTCTTTTTTTCTTCCTCTAGACAAGGAGCATTAAGTGAAAAATGATGAAAAGCCCCAGTCGTCCAGCTGAAAGCTCCCGCTTCCTCTTCGCTGCTTCTTCTCCACCCCCCCCGTTTTCACTGGAGCCCCAGGAAGCATCCACACAAGTGCAAAATTATTTCCATGCAGGGCTCTGCTCATGTTAAAACTGTATGGCTGCTGGTGCACAAGTCCCTACACAGCTCTGGAACAAATTGGACCAATTTGGGGTGATTAGTGAAGAATTCACATATGGTGCCCAGCCAGCGCTGCCCGACCAATTGCCTCCTGCAGCCCATTAAGAGCCATTTACTATGATGGGCCCATTTGTCTTTGTTGTTAGTTCTGGCAGGGCCAGTGACAGATCTTTGGCTGGCCACTGGGCCAACCTCTCCCTGACATCATCTTAGGGGTAAGAGGGCAAGGCTGAGACACACATGAAGTCTGACACCAGCTGATGGATGTACCAAGGACCCATGCCAGGCAGGGCTGGGGGAGCCTTGCCACAAAATGGGGAGAGGAATTGCCATTTGTAGTTGCATGTTGGGTGCCAGTGGCAGCACGCAACCGTGGGGTGGATGGGAGACCTTCTCTGCTGTTGGGTACCATGGCCATACTGTGATGATGGCATGGTTGGGGAGCTGGGGACAGGCTGCTCCCCTTGTGCTGTATGTGCCCTGATGCGTAGGGAGGCTTGGATAGAGACCAAGTTGAAGCCTGTGGTCCCTGAGGGCCAATGGATGGCCTGCTGGGTGTACATCAAAGCAAGCAAGCTTGTCCTCCATGCTTCCTGTAGCTCCAGCAAAAATGTGGAAAGAATGAAGCAGCAAAGAGCCAGGACCCTCAAAACATATTTCATTGTCATTAGACTTGAAGAGTGGGACTCGTTGACATTTCTAGTGGCAAGAGACACTTTCTGCTGCCATAATGACTCTGGTGAAGGAAGGCCATGCTGGCTGAGGTGTATTTACACCAGTGTAATGATAACCAGACTGGTGATTATATGAACCTGAGTACAGAGGTAAAAAATGCCTAGCCTCTAACTGACACAGGTGGACAGCTCAAAACTGTCAACGGGGCTGAGAAACAAACCCGGCTCCAGGTTAAATCTGGCTGCATTCTACAGGTTTGGTTTTAAAGACCAAGATATATGATGTGAAGAAGTATGAGCCAGGCTGGAGAAACTGCCCCTAATCAGGGCTTTGCAAATGTCTGGTGTTTCCAGTCTCTGGCAGTTCAAGGATTTTTTTTTTTTCCCCTCTTTGGTTTGGGTTACCTGAAGTGAATTTTTTGTGGGACTAAAAGCAGAAAATAAATTGGTGCCAACTGAAACTTCTTTCAAAGATTTTGTGGAGGCCTTAATTTCTATATACAATCAAAATTAAACTTTTAGTGACACGTGGTCTGGGATGGGAAAAAACCTAGAAGACAAAATGCCTTCAATTGATAAATTATTGTTCCAATGAAAGTAATCACCTAGTATTAGCACAAAACCCGCGTGACTGAGGAGAAATTACAATTATTTCTAAACAAGACACATCATTTTGCCTCCTACCAGTGCCTATGCCTTCTTTGAAATGGCACTTGTGAAGTTTGACCTGGTTTTAACCTTTTTATAAAGTAGAAAACCCCAGACCAATATAATCCCCCTCCCCAGTAGTCAACTTTCTCTGGAAAAGCCGAGCGGTATTTTAACACTTTGGTCCCTTTGACAAAGGCAGTCCCTGAGTTGTTGTGTGCTGACAGCCCCTATGGTGTCCGTCCAGGGTAATTAAGAATTTGATCCAGAGCTTTTAAACTTCTTGGACTGACAGATCCTCTCTGAACTAAGACACTGTCAGTGCTCCTTGGAAGGAAGACAAGGGTGCTAAGAGGTTCTTGTCCCATGCCATAGGACACCAGGACATCTGGGTCCATTCTGAGTGGATTTGGAGGCTGCTATTTAGACATCTCCTTGGCAATTGGGGCTGTTTGAGGAATTGGGGTCAATTATAACCAGCCTTCCCCTGTCTTTCTTCCACTGAGAAACAGAGCCATATGGCAACCTGTAGGACTGGCCTCTCCCATTCCCACTGGACAGATGAACTTGGAGCTTGCAGTGTTACAGACCACCATTCAATGTTAGTTTAAATACAGTGATGGAGGGGGAATGAGAGGAAAAGGAGACACCCATTCTGGTCCAAGTTTGTCTACTTAGTATCTTACACAACAAGAATCTCATTGGATCTGAAGAGCCTGACCTCAAGCATGTTGTGACAGGACAAGGGGTGATGGGTTTAAACCAAGAGAGGGAGATCTAGACTGGAGAGAAGGAAGAAATTTTTTACAATAATGGTGGCAAGACCCTGGCCCAGGCTGCCCAGGGAGGTGGTCACTGCCCCATCCCTGGCACCAGTGCAGGGGAGGTTGGCTGGGGCTCTGAGCACCCTGCTCCAGTTGCAGATGGCCCTGCTCCCTGCAGGGGCATTGGACTAGATGAGCTTGAAAGGTCCCTTTCCACCCAAACCAGTCTGTGATTCTGTGACCCCCAAATCCCTTCTTCTTGTTTCTGCCCAAATTACCAGTCTAGTAAATAACAGAATTGCAGATGATGACTCAAAGATGACTCTTCTCTGAGCCGTATCTATCAGTTCTGACTTCAGCACTGGGTAGCCACGGTTTAGGTAATTTTTTTTCCTAGGTGTATTAATTTATGTACACAAATAATTTGCCTATTTTTTGCACACTTTTTTTTGGTTTTATGAGTCCCTTGTGGAGCTCCTCACTGTTGGTGCAGTGTTTGAAAAAGAGCCTGGTGTCATCCTCAGACTCTCTCAGGATGGAGCATTTTGTTGGGCAAGAATCAATTTACCTTTTAATTCCATTCTGCTGGAAGTCCTGAAATTTTTTCACCTACATTCCCTTTTACAAGGACTATTTATTCATTCATTTTTACTTTCACTCTTTTCCATTAAATCGGAAAGAAATGGTTTTACTGTAGTCTCCTTGTAACATCAGGTCTTGATGTGATTCAACAGAAACAGATTTGGGGGTGAAATTTTGCTTTGGAGAGTTTCCATATTTCTTGTCATGTCCATGTTGATGTGGAATGGGGAACATGGGCATAAAAGGGAAGAGCCTGTGCAATTTGGGTTGCTTCCCAGCAAACAAATAGGATTGATGGACACAAAATCAGCCTTGCTTTCCTTGACAGTGTCCAGACCTCACCAGGAATTGCAGGTGTAGTTAAAAAATAATTGGATAAAACAGCTCTATAGTCCCTGTGAGTTCCTTTGGCCAAGTGTTTCCTACAAACATGAATGAACTGAGGTCTGAGTGCAAAGGCATGCAGGAGGAGTAAGCATTAAAGCTGGACCCAGCAATCTGGGCTCTGATTCTCTCCATGTGTCATGGGTGCAGCGTTGAGGTTACGATGAAGTTACGATGGCAATATGGTGGTTGGAAGGAGTGTCTCAGTGCTCGGGCAGGGTGGTGAAAGCCATTTGTGCTGCTTTTTGCAAGACTAAGTAAATCAGAAGATTTCTGCATCTGTGATGGGTTTAGAGCAGAGGATACTGCATGGGCAGAAGGTTGCCACTGGGCAAGCTCCTTCCAGAGAGTCCTGTAGCAATTATTGAGTGGACAGTGTATGAGGAAGGTCATGTATCACTGACCAAGGGAAAGAATCTTCTCAGAGACCAGGGTCTTTGTGCTCCTACAAGGCCAAGGTTCAGCATCACCCTGGACAGATCCAGACTGCTCGAACCAGGACTGGAGCAGGGAGGTTCTCTCGCCACTGGCTTGAATTATGAAAATCTGTCAACTTGCCTTAGAGACATGGAGGGTTTCTATGGTGTGTGTCGGAACCGTGCCTTATAAGTCACTGGACCTGCTTAGATAGACATTGTGGATTTTCATTTTGAGTTTCATGAGTCTGGTGTGTGAAAGATGATGGGAATTTGGTTCAAGAGAATAGAGAAGGTTGGGAAGTTGCTGTTGTCTTTAAAACCTCATTATTCCTCCTTTGACCACCAAGCATGAAGAAAGCCACCTACAGAAACATTCACCTCATCTAGAAAGCCAAGGCCCTAAGTGCAGTAATAGACCTTAATGTCCCTGGGCAGCCTCACCTTGGGTCTCCACCCTCTACCTCTGCCTATAGGCTGAGGGGCTCCATTTAAGCTCATTCCCTGGGCTGGTAGCTTTCCTATGAGCTATGCTGAAGGTGTCTGTCTGTGTTTGTGTCTGTCTCTAGCTTTGTCCACTGGATGGTTCTGGGACCTATGCTGGAGGTAGCCTGTCTCCTAGATGGACCTCTCAGACCTATCTTGTGGATTTATCTTTCTTGGGATGCTCTGGGTGGACCTGGGACCTGACTGACTGTTCTGCCTCTTTCAGGAGTGCTGCTGGACCCCACTGGGGTGACCCAGGGCCCTTGGTTTCAGCTGACTTCTTGGAGCAGCCCTGCTCTTGTTCCTCCCCAGCATCTCCTTCATGGTGAGTGACGTTGGGTAACAAGGAGGACTAATGCCACTGGAGCCAGTGGAGTTAAATTGCAACACACTTAATGAGTTTGGCACCATGGTCACACAGCTCTGATGTGAGTTGTTGCAAAGATCTGTATAAACTATGGCTCTATGGACAAGATCTGTGTTTCTTTAGAGAGGCTTCAGCTGCTGCTGGGGTGAGACAAAGAAGAAACAATTTCTGAGACTGAAGCAATTATGAAAAAGTTAGCTTGGAGGCTGAAATCTGATTAGGAGTGCCTGTTCTGTTCTGACTCAAAAAGACAAAAGGCAGGAAGAGGAAATAACACTCTGGCCTCTTGTTCCTCATCTGTGCAAATCCAAGCACTTGGGAAAAACTGTCAGCAGCTTCCCTCGGTTGCTTATGGAGGAAAGTGACTCAAAGGTTGTTTAAGACAGTGTAGGGGGTCACCATGGATCAAATCACTGCAGTTGTTCCTATTTTGCATCTTAATGACCTGGGATACCAGGCTTCAGCTGATGTTCAGTAACATATTAAGCCACGCTAACAAGCTCATGTGCCAGCATCCACCCAAGCCCTTAAATGTAGTGATGTTCTCTTGGGACCCTTAATGTTATTAACAAGCTTCAGGTGAGTTGAGGCAGATTCATAAACTGCCCTGAGCATTGTCTGCTGGGGGGGACTGACTGCTGGTGCTTAGGGGAGCTGTAGAGACTTGTTCAGCATGAACCTTGACTCTTGGGAGTTATCCAGACAAGATGATGGTGCTCAGCCAGGCTCTTGGCAGGGTATGACCCACCTGCACAATGGACAGCTAAGACGGGTAAGATAAAGTTGCTTTTGTGTTCATTTGGGTTTTGCTGGATGAGGGTAAAGCCAACAGCCCCAGAACTGGGGGGATGCCCCTGGGCAGGTTGGAGCAGTGAAACACTAGCACCTTGCCCTGTTCTATGGGGTAAGCAGCAGGTACCTGTATAGTGCTATAGGCTTGTCTGAAGAAAAAAACCCAAGCCAAATAAACCCGCCTGTCTCTGTGTGTTTAGCTGGTTTGTAGGCTGCAAACCCAGCAGCTGAGCAGTCCTTCTCTGGACCTCCCCCTAAAGTCAGTGTTTGGCCTAATCTGACTGAAGTGGACATCTACTTCTCCAAGGATACAACTTCTTCCAGTAGATGCTGGTAAAGCTCTTCTGACCCAGAGCTCGGCATGTGTGTGATGACAATCCCCGCTTTGGGTAGCACAGGGAAGCACCAGAATGGAGATAAAGTGTCTGTGGAGCCTCAAGCTACCCAGATAAGTGCTGCAGGTGTCCATATATTTCTCCCATTCTCTCTGGATGCTCTGGGGTCTCTTGTCTTGGCCTGCAGTGCTCTGGCATTTATGGCACTCTCCCTGGCTGGCCCCGGCCACCACTGCTGTTGGGGTGGTATGGAAGGGCTAGGAGGCCTCCAGGCTTTGCCAGGGAGAAGGTTCAGAGTCAACCTCATGGTTTTGATGAATAAGGAGATGAAAGGTGAGGGCAGAGACCTGGATTAATTCCAGCAGGTGGGAAGTCTAGCCCTCTTCAATTCTGGTCATTCTTAGGGCTGATGGAAACCCTCTGGTACCCCAAGACTGCTTGTGGTTGCTCTAGAGCTACCACCCACCAGTGTGGTGCCTCCATGTGGTAGCAGCAGCTCTTCTGATGCCCTTGCCAGCCAAGTGACTTTTGTAACAAGGTGGTGGTCATGGGCCTGTGATTAGGAGTCATCCTCCTAGCTTTCACAATGCCAGCTGCTGCTCTCTCCTCTGCAGTACCCTGGCTTTGAACTTGGGCAAGTGTCGCTGGAGCAGCGGCTCTCGCACAATTCTCCTTCCAGCTTCTCTTTGCAAACAGTGCCAGAAACGCTTTTACTAAGCAAAAGTGAAAACTGATGTCATCTTGAGTCTTCTGTGAGCCAAGGAACTGAGCAAAGGCCTAGAGTGCCTGTATCTTCATCCAACTGTGGTTGTTTCTGCTTTCAGGCCCTTATTACCTGCCTAATTCTGTGCTAGGATATTGCTCAGACATCTAAGGAGATGCAAGCTGGCAATTTCAGTGCTCTCCTCAACATCTCCAGCAAAACACCCGCCGGTGCCAAGCCCTTGGCTCCTGGCTCCTTAACCTGTTTCTCCTAAGTAAGGAGATTTCCAGGGCGAGTCTGCCCGGGCCCTGCAGGAGGCATCTTTTCTCCTGCCAAGGCTGGGGCTGGAGTGAGCTGTTCTGAGCTGTCATTCAGGGAGCAGGAATGCAGGCGAGGCTGCCCTGTGGTTAGAAGGACTCCACCCCAGAGACAGAGGTAGGCGCCCAGGTACCAGCACCAGAGACTTGGGGCTCATCCAGGGTTGTTGATGACAGGAACTAATCTGTTTCTTAACCCTTTGCCTGACCTTGGTTTGCTGCTTTCTGGCTATCGCAACATCCAGGCAGTGCTGGTATCTCAGAAGTGCCCTGTGCTGGGGGTGGTGGTTGGTATGGGAGCAGCTGTTGAATAGAATCACAGACTGGTTTGGGTGGGAAGGGACCTTTCAAGCTCATCTGGTCCAACCCCCTGCAGGGAGCAGGGCCATCTGC
>JANIJG010015182.1:15293-29853 GCA_024611175.1 Megaceryle torquata | reverse complement strand
TTTGTTTTTCTGTAAAACTTGTCCCGCTCTGCACCCAGTGGAAATGTAACATTTTGGTCTATACTCCCTCCTTTTCTCTTTGCCCCCCCCCCTCTGCCCCCCCCCCCCCCCCCAGTCAATGTCAGTCTTTGGAGTTGAGAGGAGAAAGAATTGGTTCAATACAATTAGATGCTTGTCTTTGATGCGTTCCTTGCACCTAAAAGGATTTGGTTGCCTATTTAAAATTACTGTTTTCTGCAAAAGGCGCAATTTATTTGTTTAAAATAAATGTGCAAAATGTAACTTGATAATTTTTTAATCGAAGCTGAGTATTTTATTACTGGTAGCTGATATCTCTTTGCTGTTTGTGCTCTCCTGTTTCACATCTTTGCCACCATTTTAACGATAAAATTGAAATAGTAAAAAAAGGTCAAAGTTGAGTAATTAAAATTCTGGGTGTATGTTGCTTTCTAAATCTTGACCAAAAACACTGATTTTTTTTTTTTCAACTTTAACCAGAGATTTGGAACCAACTATCCCAGCCAGCTGGGCTCAGTTGAGCTAAACACAGAAGGTGTCCTTCACCAGAATGTTGAGTGCAGGTGAACCTTGTGGTTCTCCTCTTCTCCCTCATGAGCTTGCAGAGCTTGTGCTGCCCTGTGTCTCCACACAGGGTCTCCCTAGCCTTGGACAAGGCAACCACGGGAGAGACAATAATTAATCCCAATATAGATCCAATGCTTTGGCCTTGCTTCTACTCCTGTAGTCAGTAGATGTTTTGAAGCTCCAGTAGGAAGGGGATTATTAAGTTTATTAAACTGCAGGAACTCACTGGTTTTCCAGTGCATGGGCTTGCACAGCTGGTTTTTTTTTTTTCTATAGCAAGGGATTTAAAAGCATCTCACAAACCCTTTTTCACTGTGGCCCTGTAAGCCGTGCGTTAGGAGACAATTGCCAGTGCTAATAGTTTGGACTCGCAACAAAGGAGAAGCTCTCAGAACTCGGTTACCCTTTAGGAACCTGTAGACCCAGCTCTGGAGGGGGAACACCAGCTTCTTCCAAAATGCTTGGGATCCATGTGAAAACTGAGCTCTCTAGATCTGTTCACCTTGAGGACATAAACTGGAGCTGCGCTACCTTTAAGCTCCAATCCTGGGCCACGATGGGGAAGCAGGGATGGAAAGAGAGATTGAGGATGGCCATGGGAGGGTGTAAAGGAGGGTCAGACTTGAGGGAATTTGCTATTCCTTAATGGGGAGGACCAGAGGAGACCAAATGATCCCTTCAAAAGGTTCATCACCATGTGTACCTCTCTGGGACCAAGGAGACATATGCTTCCAATTTTTCTCACTTGCTATGTGCCAAAGGGATCTGGTTCACATTGACTCTTGGCCTGTCAGAAAAAAAGGGGAAAAACAAAAGAGAGAGCTGGCCAACCTAGTGCTGTTGATGTCCATGGCACAAAATCCACTAGCTTCAACAGGACCGTGATCATGGCTCAATGGAAAGAATAAAAAAAATACAACATGTCTAAGCTAGAACAGCAAAACAAAAAAAGGTAGAAAATCTCTTGTCTTGGTTTGGGACAGTGGCTGGACTGGAAGTCAATGTATTCCCATTTCATCACCATACTTGATCAGGCCCACCTAGAACTGCTCTTAGAATAAGCAGATAAAATCTTTTCAAGTTCCAAAGGTGGAAAATTCTCAGGGGGGGGTGGGGGTGGGCTGTGTGTAGTATCTAGGACAACAGATGCAGTCTTGGAAAGGACCTTGGTGGGAAATGGATTTACTGTCCAAATAATATTCTTAGATAAAAGAACAGCAAAGATCTAAAATGGTTTTGGTTCTTTTTTTTTTCAGAAAAGAAAATTATTTGGGTCTGTGAAAGTAGCCATTTTTCAGTAAACTTGAAATGTTTAATTTAAGCTGATCTTTTAAAAAAGTGTTATATGAAATTGAGTAAATATAAAAAGGAGAGTGTGTTGAAAGCAAAAATGTAACTTTCTAGCCTACATTTGGGCCATTCTTTCCTGAACAGTCCTTTGCATCCTTTTCAGTCTCCCATGAAAGTCTCTCAGGTAATGTGGAAGAAATGGAGAAAATCTCCAACAGAGAAGCTCTGACTTGCTCCCTTCTTTGGCTTAGTCTCCTACCTCCTTTCATTATGTTAAATAATCCCCTTTCTGAGCATCTTCACTTCTTGAAACTTTGACCTGCCTTGTAACACATTCTTTCTCAGCTTCTGTCTTGTTCGTGTCAGAAATCCCCCCTGTTCTTCCCTTGCCCTGTACAATGGAGTCTTCGTGGTCTGAAGGTCCTTCATTGTATCTGTCCTGGTCTGAACTACCACCCCATGGGGCCATCAGCAAATGGTGGTTTTATTTCTGTCAGTACCATTAATGACCATATCAGAGAGGGTTTCTCTTGAGCTCTTTTCCTGAAGTGCTCACTTGGTAAATCCTTTTCTACCTGAGACACTTCCTTCCCCACCAATCATTGTCTCACTTTTGGACCTTCTGTGCCCATGGCAGCTTTCCTGTGCTAATCTCTGTGTCGTCTGTATGGCAGCTGTTGCTGTGCTCACTGCTGGCCAGACGAGCTGCACTGTATTTCCTTTGCCTGGAGTTGGTGACCTTGATAAAAGCTTTTTGATAAGTCTGTCTCTGTCTTCCCTTCTTGTATTTTATTCCCATTTCTTATACTGGTTTGGGTTATTCTTCCAATAGAGGCTGGTATTTGCCTCCACCCATGCATCGTCTTCCTTCTGAAATAAGAGTTGTAAACCACATATTGCTTCTCTTTCCATGTCATTAGTAGGGCGGCCTCTTCCTTCACCAAATGCCATTTTGCACCATCATAGCCAAAAGCTCCAATAAGAACAGTTTTAGCTAAAATCCTCCCCTAAAGCAGCAAAAGTAGCACTGAGATTAGGTTTTCTGATGAATCTTGCACAAATATTAAAACTTCAGTGGTTTGTGGTGCTTTACTTGTTACACAGTAATAGAGGTAGGAGGATGCCATGAACCAGCAACATGAAGATGTTTCTCCAGTCAGTCCCAGGTATGTTCTACCCCCTTGTAATCTGTATGTAGAATTATTTCAGGCAAGAAACGTCTCTAATTGTTTTGGTAAAGCTTGCCATGCTCCTTCCTCTCTATTTTTTTCCCCCTCCATGAATCTGTTTCCTCAATTGTCCCCCAGCGGGGACACTTCCACTGGCAGAGCTGCGTGGCTGCATGACACTGGTGTCAGGTGGACCATGAGGTGCTTTTTGTCCAGTTCCTGCTTGATGACAGGTGACTCAATGCCTCAAGGCTTGTAAGGAAGCCATCGAGCCAGCATTTGATGAAAGAGCTCATTGGAGAGAGGGGCAAGGGGAGAGAGAGGAGAAACCTCGCGGGATGCGATGGAAATGAGTCATCTGACAGGTCCTGCCACCAGGCCAGCCTGTAATTAAAGCTAACCTCGCCTGGTGTCTCCACTTCAGCGTATGCCAATCATTCCCCATGGCATTTTCACACTCCTTATCTGTCAGCCTAGAAATTACTTTTTTTAGATCAACTTTGAAGGCTTAATTCTCACAGGGAGATGCAGGGGGCCAGACAGTCTGCTGCCCCATGGAGCGCCTTGTAAAGGGGAGAAGCGATAGTTGCTTTGTGGGGACCAGATTTTCAAGAGATGGGAGCTGGTTTTTCAAGGTGGGACTAGGTTTTCCAAAGTGCCTGGGTCCTGGCAACTCCCATCATGTTTTTTTCAGAATGCACTTGATGAATTGCAGTCACTTCTTTAAAACCTCAGTGGGAGCCAAACTCCTTAAGACACTTTGGCACCCTGTGGTCATGCTGGTTGAGATGGTAGCAATTGCATGGATCTAAAATCCATGCGAAGGCTTTTCAGTGAGTGGTGAATCCTCTGTCCCACCACAGCCAGTTATTTTGTGTGTTGTTCAGACTCTCAACAATTGACCTTCTGCGGGTGGCTCAGTGATCCCTTTGAACATGAACCAAGTATGCTGTTATTATCAAAAGTGATTAGAGAGATGAAGTTATAGTTAATTTTAAAAACGCAGTTGATGGATTGGATTCTCCTCTTTGGTGGTATCTTGGAGTACAGCTTTGATAACATCTGTGGCAATCACAGAATGCTTTGGATGGGAAGGGACCTTTCAAGCTCCTCTCATCCAACCCCCTGCAGGGAACAGGGCCATCTGCAACTGGAGCAGGGTGCTCAGAGCCCTGGCCAACTTCCCCTGCAATGGTGCCAGGGATGGGGCAGCCACCACCTCTCTGGGCAACCTGGGCCAGTGTTATGCCTGAGTTGGGGTGAATTAGGGATCGAATTGAGATTCCACAGTGATGTTCTGAACTCAGGACCAAGGGAATGTCTTCTGCTCTTTCAAAATCCTTCTGGCTTCTGTTAAATTAATGAAATGGGAGTTGTCCGATTTCCCGCTCTTGACTACAGAAGGGGCTTTGATGACACAAGGAAGTCCCCGTCCTAGTCCCCAGCTGGAATGCACTTTAGGCAGCATCAACACCACGTTTGGGATCTCCCAAAGGTTCTGGGGCAGAGCTGGACTAGACACCCTTTCCCCAGAAAACCAAGCCCTTCCTCACTGGTCCATTTCTCTTGAGAGAGATGTTATGAATCCCACTGTGGGTGTGTGTGATGGACATGCACGCAGGCACTCACTACCTCCTGCAAACACGAGGCCACGCTCCCCACTGCACATGTTCACCCACGCTGACTGCCCTCTTCCAATGGCCTTGCATGAGCACCCTCTGACTCTGTGCCCAGGAATGCTGCCACAGACTGATCACCCACTGGGGATTGCATCAGGCCCATAAACTTGTTCTGCACAGGATGAAGTGGCTTGATGACACCTGCTTGTGTGTAATGTGGCACTTCTCGGGGGATGGCTGGTCACCACCAGTTTGGGAGAGGGGAGGTGAGGGTTCATTCATCATTCTGGTGCCAGGCAGCATGGGCTGATGTTTTGCCAGTCTCCATAAGGTGTTGGGACCTTTCTGTTCCTCCTTGAAGGGTTTGGAATAAAACTTCCCCAGTCTTTAAGATGTCTATAATTTTTCCAGTTCTCCAGCTAGGAAGATGAGATGGGTCTGCTGAGGTAATACCAGCCCACATGACCCAGGCTTTCTTGTCCTTACAACTCCAGGCCCTTCCTTTTTCTCCTTAAAAGGCTAACAGAACCCTCGCTGTTTCTGCTCAATGCCACTGGGCTGTGTTCTGACCTGGTCCATCCTGCTGGCCTTTTATCTCTCAGTGATGCTTGTCCTGGGCTGAGGTGACTCCCAGGGACATCTCAGCATGCCCAGTGAGACACGGCAGCACTTATGCTGCTTCCCACTTGTGCATTGTGTGTATGTAGTGTTGCCCAGAGATCTGTGTGATAGCAGGCCTGGGTTCACCTCCTTTCTTTTGCACATCTCGCTGTCTCCACCAGCACCCTGCCTGCCTTTGTAGTCAACTGC
This sequence comes from Megaceryle torquata, assembly GCA_024611175.1. Classification (NCBI taxonomy): domain Eukaryota; kingdom Metazoa; phylum Chordata; class Aves; order Coraciiformes; family Cerylidae; genus Megaceryle; species Megaceryle torquata. Next base: position 24,380 of record JANIJG010015182.1, on the reverse strand, counting down.
CAGCGATCAGCTTTTCTAGGATTTCTGCTCTCCTGAAGTGAGGCGCCTGCATTAGGCTGGGTGAATTACCCAAGCCCATTTTACTCTGTGGACTGTAGACAGAGCCCCAGGTGCTCCTCATACAGACATCCTTACTCTGAACATCTAAAGCTGGGTGAAAGAAGAAACACCACCCTTCCCATTTCTCACATACATTAAAGACTAAGTGGCTGATAAGGAACCTGCTCCATTCTAGCCTAAATTTATTAATGTCCAATTTATATAAACTTGTCCTTATAGCAACACTGTCCTTCACCTTTATGTTGTCTTTCTACCCTCTGGGTACTTGGGTTCTGCCTCTCTTTAGACAGAACAAGACCATTCTCTTTTATGTCTCTGTGAAAGCCAAGGTCTTCTGGCACCTTCCTTGTGAGAAGGACTCTCCATTCCCTTTATTGCCCTTGTATTGCTCTGGTCTCTTGATCAAGGGTGATTAAAAGAAGACACTATATTCCAGAGGAGATCTCTCAAAGCTGCATCGAGCGAATGCTCTTCTATTTCCACTGGAAAGGTTGAGACTGGTGATCCTAGGAGTGTATTGCCCCATGCACCACACTGCTGCACTACGTTGGTAATTCATGGTCATCTCAGGGCTGAATAACACACATAGGTGTATCTCCCTCTCTGCTGGAGGCAACTGGTGTCTGCCCCAATCTGGAATGCTTAGTCTTTTCTTGACCCAAGTCTTAACTCCTGGACAATTGATCTCAGGTAGAAAGCCTTGTCTTGAGACTTACCCAAAAACCTGTGGAAAATCCACAGGATTCAGCCAACTCTAGGTCTGCCTTTAAGAACCTCCTGATGCAAGAAAAAGCACGGAGAAGCAGAAAAAATAAAATATTTTTCAAGACCTTCTGACCTTTGAGAAGAAATCATTCCAAAAAAGAAAATGCTATAGTATAGAATGAAACAGGCATCGCGTTTGGCCAGACTTTGCTGAAACACGATACTCTGACAGCCCTTGAGTAGCTGGGTTCCTGCATGGGGCAGGCAGAGAGATTTGTCCTTTGCTGTTTATTCAGCTTTGGATGTGGGAAATGTCAACATTGTTTTTTGTTTTCTTTACTTTCTGAAAGAGTTTGAAATTTCAAAATCCTGAAACTCTTCCCAAAATGAAAGGGCTGGTTATTGCTCAACTCTCTCTCTTCCTATCTCCACCCTCCTGATGAGTTATGCAGAGGGTGTGACATTCTGGGATCGCACTGATTCCCAGGTGCTGGAATGGGCCGCTTCCATCAGCTTCTCCCTAAATAGGGCTCAGTCCCTGCTGTCACCTGGTAAACCTGTCCCTGCTGAAAAGAACATCCCTTGGCTCAGCTGCTTAAAGGTGCAGTTCCTGGCAGCACCACAGCACCAGCTCCTAAAGCTGCTCCTGACCATGCGTTCTTTATCTCCCTGGACTTCAAGGTAGTTGGTTCCCATTTATACCAGTGTAAATAAGAACCAAAACGAGCTATTAGTGTCTCACATCTCGAGCATTAGGGCTTTCTCTGCACTTGTAGGAGAGGTTGAGGTTATTACCAAAGAGGTGAAAATTAGATAATAGCTGATGTCTCAAGGGTACCAGCCAACCTGGTCTGAAGTGATTCTTTATTTCAAGCACATCATAATTCATTGGTGACTGCAAACTGGAGACTGGTGTCTTCCTTGCATTTATGGGCTGCTAGTAGATGATTATAGAAAATACAGTAATTAAATAAGTACTTTGGCCAGGTAGGTTTGGCCTGGGAAAGAGTAAATTGAGCTGGGGAGGTATGAGCTGTTCCAAATGGCCATGTCTGATTGATTTCACTTTCTGTTCTTGTAGCACATCCAGTAGGTAATAGGGAGGAGGAGGGGTCACCCAGGAAAGCCTATGGCTGCTGAATTAGAGACAACAAGTTAAAACACGTGGCATGTTACAGTGATACCTGGCAGTCCCATTCCACAAGGTCCAATACAAGCAGGAGACCTGCCATCTTCAGGGTCCAGAAGCTGTCCTCATAGCAAGGAGGTGATTTGACCAGAGCTGTGCAACAGATCAGGGGGAAGCTGTGGAGAGACCTTGTCTCTGGCTCCAGCAGCTGGGTCACACTGCTTCCTCTGCCCTGATGCCTGTTCCCTTGGCCAAGCAACTTCACTGGAATTCAAAAGTGGTTCTTGAGGCCACCTATTTACAATATTTTCATTATAACATCTTGTCAATGTGAGCTCAGGGGAGCTTGCTGCTCTTCCCCCACTGCGTTTTGCATACAGTGCTCCTCTCCAGCATAACAATTTCCATCAGAGACGAGGCCAGAGGTTGAACTGGCTCCAACCAGTAGGAACCTGCAATTACCCAAACATCTATGGGATGCCATCAACACAGGATTCCCTTTGATGAAGCGTTGTATCCAGGTAACCTGTTCCTAATCAAACAAGACACCTTGGTGCACAGGATAGGGCACTGCTGGCCATTCTGGTGCTCCAGGAGTGTGCTGTGGGCAGAGCAAACAGGAAGCCGAGGGATGGACCACTGAGAACCACCCCACCTTTGCCCAGGGGTGTTGGGCAGGTGACGAGTCACTTTGAGTTGGTCCTTCTCTCGTTCCAGCAGTGACGCATTGTTTTGAACAAGAAATTCCAAAAGTGTTGATAGTCCTCTTGCTTTAGGGACAGCGTCATTACTTGAGGTTTTTGGGGTTAAATCCACAAAGGTGATGACCTTCCTTGCTCTCAGGAGCCCTAGAGGATTTGGGGCCAGGGCTCACCCTATGAACGTTGAGTGTTGGAGGTGCCAAAGGAAGGAGCATGGTCACCAGAGCCTTCCTCTTGAGTAGATGGAGAGAGCAGCCATTCCAAAACATGAGTCATTACACTCAGGCTCAGAACCACCCTCTGGTGGAGGCCACCTCTTGTTCTTTCCACAGCCCATAGAGGGAGACGATGGTACTTTGAATCATCTAGCATGAAGTTTGGCCTTGGTGCTTACATAAGAGCAAGATGCCAAAATACCTGTATGGCTTGGGCTTTTTGGAGCCTTTGGTCTCTCCTTGCCATGTGGCTCTTGCAGCATTTTATGGTGCTGGTGCTAAGGGTTAGATAAGGTGACTTGAAGGCATTAAAGAGTTACCATTCAGTATCTGCTCAGATTGTCTCCTCTCTGGGGTTCCCCTCTCTGCTTGGGTTTCCTTTCTCCTCCTCATCTGACCGAGAGATGAACTCTTGACTGAATGTCTCGGAGTCTTGGGTCTAAGGACAAGAGAGATTCTAGACCCCAGGAGTGGAAAGATGAGTTGCATTTTGAATATCATCCGTGCTGGAGCATGATGAGAGTCCCTCAGACATGCAGAGCTGCTGAAAACACTCAGGTTGAGACATGATGCAGCAATCCCAGGAGCTCTTCCAACAGATTGCTTCTTGGGCCAGTATGCAGGCAATCAGGTCGGGACCCTCAGAGCTACCAGCAGAGGCTGAGCCAAACCAGGCACAGCTGTCCCTGGGGATTGACAGGCTCTCAATGCACACAGGGAGATGGGGCTTCCACAGTCTCCTTGAGGATTGCTGCTCTAGACTCTTTCACTTGCTGATGCTTTGCTGTTCTCAGAGCCTTATGGGTAGGGAAGGGCAGACATCAAAAGCTCAATGGGAGCATCCAAAAGTTCATCCGAAGCATGCAGACCTTCAGCATTTGTAATGGGAAGTTGGAGAGATTTCAAGCACTCTCATCCCACCTCCTGGCGCTTCTGTTTCTGGTTAGGGCCAGACATAACCACAAGAACAAGCTTTCTCACGGTGTTTCAGCACATTTCCTGTTGGTCCTGGAAGAAAACTGGAAGAATATTTGAAATTAAGAGGACATCTAGCCTTTGGAGAACCACAAAGCCTCTGTGTTCGGAATGGGCACAAGTTCTGAGTGCTGGTAAGGGGTGAGTGAGTTTACTTTCTTGAACCAGTTTGCACTATCCTGGCTAGTAAGCATCACCCCTCCCCCCCCAAAAGAGGAGTTGATTTCATTTTATGGAGAAATGAGACAGGGTCCTGCAGTGTTCTAATGTGATGGCAGCAATCCCAGGGATGCTTCAGGAGACTCAGATGGAGCAGCCTTGTGCAATGGGTCATTTTGGAGCCTGCAGAGGATCAGAGGTGGGTGTGAGGATGCAGTGACGCTGCTGTGGAGGGACATCCTCCACCATCGCCCAGGCCCCGGTTTGCAAGGAGGGTTTGTCAGTCTTTTTTATTCAAGAGTATTGGGCTCTGGGAAGTAAAGGGCCATGGGCAGAGCTGGTTGGAAAATTGTATGTGGTTGTGGGGAGAATGCATAGAAACATTTCACTTTCGGGAAGAGGAAGATGTTTGAAAACAGTTTCATCAAACTGTTGGTGTTAGAGAACATGTGGGGTGGTTTGTTTTTTTTTCCAGCACAAGTTGAAGTTTGTCTGTATCTTCCTGAGATTGCTTTTGGTGTGACACATATTTGTAATCAAATGAAATCAAACCACTGAAAAAACAGCCAACAGGGAAACCCTGCAGCTCAGATCACCCGTTGGTCTCAAAAGCCCTTCTCTGCTGTTGTCTCTGCTGGGGACTCGAGCATGACGAAGCAGCTTTGGGCTGGGAAAAAGCAAACTAAGATCCCACTGAGCCTTGTTGCTACCACGAGAGGTGAACTGTGTCCATCTAGACACCTAGCCACATCCTCTGTATTCCATCAAGTACGTGCTGCACCTCTGGATTTAGTCTGGGGCCTGTGAAGTAGCCAATACCCATTTTTGGTGTATTTTGTTTGGGATTTGAATCCTCACAATCTGACACTCCTGTATTTTCTTTTGAAGATTAAAGAGCATCACACCAGAAAAATTTAGACTGCCAACTGGAACACAGAGAGAGAAGGATCAAAACCATGAAGCTGGGCTGGGATTTAAGATCACCTCCCTATGAAGCACAGGTACAATTTACTTTCCCTGGTTTATCTTTGCTAAGCCTTAATCACAGAGTTGCTGCAATTCCTTCCATGAGGTTAAGTCAAGGGAAAGCCCCAGGTCAGGTCATCCATCCTCTGTACTTGGTTCTGATCCTGTGCTGGCACTTTGCTGAATCCATAAAGATGTGAAAATCAGGCTCAGCAGTGGGATTTGAAATGGAGGCTTGAATGAGAGCACTGGGAGGTTGACTTCTCTCTTGCCTGTCCAGCACAGCAAGCCAGGGAGTGTGGAAAGATGTTCATATTTGTATTGCTTCAGTAAGGGTTTCCACATCTCACCTTTCTGCCTTGAGGAACTGTGTTCAGCAAAGTCAGAGCCCTGTAGTTGACTTCAGCTGGGAACTCAGGTCTGTTTTATGGTGAGAATGTCAAATCTCCATCACTCTCAAGTCTGAGAGGATTTGGGAAAACACCCATCAGAGATGACACAGGCAGAGCTGTCCCTACTTCAGGGTAAGTGATGAGAAAGGCAAAGCGACCTTTTGCATCCCTTCTGTCAGCTCCATCCCTTTGCTACCTTTCCCCTCCTGACAGTCCTGCTCTGCATGGTGAGGCAATGTGAGGTGCTCTCCTTGCCTCCTGTAAACCCCAGGTCAGTGAGGTCAGAAGCCCACCCGATATAGCATGTTCTCCCTTTGCAGAGGGCAGCTCTCCAGGCAGACTCACAGTGTGCTGACATCCAGCCACAGATACACCTCAACCAAGCAGTGGGACACAGGGTGAGGGAACTTGGTCGAGACACCACAGGGGCTAGCAGCCATGCTTGGAGCAGATCCCAAATCCCTTGACTAGTTTGTCACCCGCGGGGCCACGCTACCACCCAAGGGGAAGTTTCCTGGGACAATCCTTTCTTCTTGTTGGCTTTTTTTTTTTCTTCTTTTTAATTAAATTAAATTAAATTTCTGTAGCATTTTTATTATTATTATTATTATTTTGTACCTTAGGCATTGCTCTGAGTCCATAAGGGTGAGTTGTATAACACACTGAATAGACAGGTTGACTATATGCCCACTCCTCCGTTCCCTCCCCCTCCTCTCCTCTGGCCACCCTAGAGCTATGCTGAGCTAAATGTGCTTCGGTTTCAGCAATCCCCAAGCTGCACATTAAAGGCCTCCTTTGCTTGGCTGCCTGCTTCCCTGGCAGGCTTCGGGGATTAATCACACCTGAGCCTGCGTGAACGGCGTGACTGTGTCACACTTGTTTGTCTCGGACTAGTGCTCTTCTGGTTATCTTACAGCAAAACTATCTTGGCCTGCTAGCCCTTACGGAGGTGATGTTTCCATTTCTGGTTCTTTGGGTTATCAGCCACAAGCGAGGTTTGCTGTAGGTGCCACACAAGGACAGCAGAAGATGCTGTTGCATAATCATAGATTTTTTGGGGGTTGGAAGAGACCATCAGAGGTCATATCATCCAACTCCCAGTGTTAATGAACATCCTTGATTTGAGTTGCTGTAGCAGCCTGAAGTCTCTGCTACAAAACAGTGTCCTGACAGGCAAGGTGCAAGGACCCAGAAGGGATTTCTGCCCCTAGAGCTCTGTAGCCTGGCAGAGAATGAGAAAAAAATGAGTGGATATCTCCTAGGGAGCCTACAGAAACCATGAGACTCTGGTTGTCTGTCTCTATCCACCCCAGAACTGGAGCTATCAGCTTCAGAGCCTTTGCTGGCCACCATAAGAAGGTTTAAAGCAGCATTTGGAGAAGAGTTAAGTCTCTGCAGAGCGGGCTGGCACCTGGAGATGACGCTTGGGAGGTGCCTGTGTGCTGGTGACAGCCCTGCGCTGCCAGAGATTCACATGGGCTGTGTTTGTACCCTCAGAGAATGAGAATCAGGAGCCAAAACCGCAGCTGGATGGGAGCAAGGATCCTTCCAGCTGCTGCCTGGCTATGGGCTGGCATGGGATGGACGTCTGGTTGGGACACAGGGAGCCTGGTTTTCTTGGATTGCATCACCTCCCTTCATCTACTGAGGTGCCTTTTCCATAGCCTTCTGTGATAGCAGTGGCAGATGCTACAGCATGAAGAAAGCCAAACTTCACCCAGGGTGTGCAGTTTGGTAACAGTTTGCCAGGACACTGACCTTGTGTGAGCAGAAATGCTCACAGAGGTTGGCACTGGGGTCCTAGTCTGGGTGGGATTGGAGCCTAGATTATTTTTTTATTAATCTTGGGCATCATCTCTGGCAGAAGCCCTTAACTCACAGTTGCAGAAAGAAGCCCCAGGAGAGCACAGGACTCTGTATTGAGTAACAGGCACTGCCCCAAGGAGCTTGCAAAAAAAGCTGGGAGGGGAAGTAAACACAGCAGAGCAGGGCTGGGATTGCAGCACCCTCCCCGTGGCCCCATCCAGCAGCCTACACATGAGGCCCCAGTGCCCTTCAGGCTGTTTAACACTCAGCACTGCCACATTCTGGTTCCGCACTGGGGGACAGAAAAAACCCCGAACCCCAGATTGCACAGGAGGGAGCCTGCGGTAGGAAAAAGAGACGCTGTGGACATGGGGCTGAGCAAATGGGATGTTTTTCACTGGCTCAAGCACTCTGAGAATGGAGAAGCTGTTGGCAGCTGGAGGAGCAGCTAGTAGGGAGAGGGCAGAGCTGGTGATTCCCAGCATGGCAGGGAACTGGAGCAGCTGGCCTGCAAAGCCCAAGGGGTGTGTGGCACACACTCCTTGAGCCCCAGGACTCGAGCTGTGCTGGGGGAGAGAGACACTTGGATCTTTTATGGGGCTTTGGACTTCCACTGTCTGAGCTGCCTGCAGTGTCCTCAGGGGGATTCCTGGGTATCACTGGGAGAGTTCCAAGAGGAAATGGCCTCGAGTTGCACCAGGGGAGTTCTACGTTGGACATGAGGCAAAACTTCTATACTAAAAAGGTTATCAAAGACTGGAACAGGCTGCCCAGGGAAGTGGTTGAATCACCATCCCTGGATGTATTTAAAAGACATCTAGATATGGTGCTTAAGGATATGGTGTAGCAGTGGCCCTGGTGGAGTTAGATAATGGATGGACTTGATGATCTTAAAGATCTTAAAATGTCATTTCCAACCTAAGTGATTCTGTGATCCTGTTATGGCAGCTGTAGTGATGCCTGTGGCCACTGGAAGGCTGTGTGGCATGATCTTGTTCCTCTGCTAATTTCCAACTCCCGGTTTAAATCCTCTGCATTTCCTCTCTCCTTTGATGAGATAAAGATCCTGGGCGCGTGAGGGTGAACACCCTGCCATTGCCGCCTCTTCCACAATTGGAGCAGGCACAGAGTGGTGATGCCTCTCCCTGTGCGCTGTGGGGAACAGGGAGGTGACAGGGGGGAAAGAGGAGGTGGCTGCCTTCCTGTGGGTGTGTTTTCCAGAGCAAGAGAGAAACCAAGATGGATCAGACACCAGCCAAACAAGGTGACTACGTGGTGAGGAATGCAGCACAGGCTCTGTGCATGGCTGAGATGTGGAGAGGAGATAGAGGGGCAACTGCAAAGTGCTTTTGCCAGCACAGCCATGACACTGACTCCTGAAAGGCAAGAGGAAGGGTCAGTCTCAGCATCTCCATCCAGAATGAAATAACATGAACACAGTATGAAAGTCATTGCCACAGGACGCTACTGCTACTGACAGCTCAGCAGGGCTAATAAAGCCTTTAGAGCTCTTAAGATAGCAAGAACAGTGAGAGTTTTAAAATAGTAAGTTGTAAAAAGATAAAGGGGTTGAATACAGAGTTACAGTTTGAGTACAGTTTTAACTCTTGTGCTTGAGCATGTAAATGGCAGCACAGGAGGTGAAGGGACAGGCAGGAGCTTATTCTGGGGCAGGTAATCCCCAAACCACTTCCTTTAGGGTTCCCGGGGGGGAACCAAGTCTCATCCTGGAGTAGTTCTCCTCCTTTGTGACATTTTTCTGTGCAAATATTGGATTTACTCTTCTGGATAGGGCAAGGATCCATCTTTCCGCTTCGCTACGATGAAACGGGTCTTGGTACTGATGTGCCAAAGTGCAGTTCCCTCTAAGGCTGGGGGGGGGGGGGGGGGGGGGGGGGGGGGGGGGGGGGGGGGGGGGGGGGGGGGGGGGGGGGGCGCGCGCGCCGGCGCGCGCGGCGGGCGGGGCGGCGGGCAGGCGG
>JANIJG010015182.1:0-13955 GCA_024611175.1 Megaceryle torquata | reverse complement strand
AGGCTCCTTCTCTGTAATGATTCCAAACCGTCCTGGACCTTGCGCTGCTGGGCCCCCTGCTCTGGGTGCCCCTGCTGGATGGAGCAGGGGGGTAGCACCAGGTGATGTCCAGAGGTCCCTTCCAACCCCCACCATGCTGGGATCCTGTGATCTATTGCCAAATCCTGTCTGGGGTAGAGGCTGCTGCATTGTCCAAGCTGCTGAGGAGGAGGATGAGATGCTGTTGCCTGAGCTGAGAGGCTGAAGCTTGCCCATTGCTTCTCCCTGTGCCGCCAGGTGTGGGTACCACTGGAGTGTCACCAGTTACCAGTCAGGTGCCTGGGCTGCTTCATCCCTCCATCCTCTTCCCAAATAATCCTGAAATCCTTCCTTCAGCTCGGGATGGGGAAGCCACTAGATGGCAACGTTACCTGCAGCCTGGCTGCTTCTCCTGGGGCTGGAGGGGGATGGGGCTGCTCTGGGACCCCCAGCACTGCTCTGAGTTCACTGGGGACCTTGGCCCAGTGTCAGGCTGGGCGGGGGGTATCATCTATTAGCCATGCCTTAGCAGCATGTGTAAAGAAATTACCTTAAAATCACTTCAATTCCAGGTTGTTGGTTTTGCCTCTAACAGTGAAGTGGCTGCAGCATCGTGAGGTATTGTGTCACTGGGCACAGAGGTGACAGCACCAGGGCGCACATATGTATAGGCACATATGTGTTCACATACACACATGTCACCATCCCTGGAGACTCTGTTTACCTGCAGAGTATCTTAGACAATCCCCAAACATGGCTAGGTTTCACCTTGAGGAGCAGTTTGGTCCTTGCAGCATCTCCAGCCCTTGGTGGCCAGTAGAGACCCTTTTGTGCTTGCTATGTTTCCTGTGAGCTGTCACCGTGTCTGGGGCTGCAGCACTGATTTTGCTGGTGGCAAGGGCTTTAGATGTGACCAAATTGAGCTGGCTTTGAACCAGCCAGCACAGGGATGCGTGACAGTGTGGAACCTGCCATGAAACACCCTGTGCCTTTCTCTGCTCCCTTCAGGTATTGCTGCTGCCTGCATTTTATCAGTGCTGTCCTCGAGCCTTGTGAACGTGAAAGGCCCTAAACCTGCTAAGGAGGGCAGGGCAGGGCAGGTGTGAAAAGCCATCTAGAGTTAACCTGGGTTTGTTCCCATGGAAAGGCTGCTGAGAATCTGGTGAAGCTTCAGGTACTGTGATCATCTTTGCTGGGCCACATCCAACTGGCTGGAGAGTTCCTGCAAGCAGAAAATTATTGATCTTGAGCCTGCACTTTTGCATGCCTCAGCTTCACCACATGATGATCCTTCTCTCCTTCCCCTAAAACAAGGAATTGGATTGCAGGGCATGGTGGCACACTTCTCCAAGCCAGCATGGGAATGCTAATTAATTATCCATCACACTGGGGCCATGGCACACAAGGAAATGAAACTCTGATGTGGCAAGGAAGAAGAGCCCTGGACAGAAAAGGGATATGCTGCTCACCCAGGAAAAGGTTTGTGGGAGTCCTGAGTCAGAGCTTTTTGTACTGCAATATTTTACTACTAAGATACTCCTGATATAATAAACACCGGAGGATAGCATGTGCAAGGGAGTGAGAGGCATCACTGTGTCTTTCCTTGCAAGGCTGAAGAGGATGGACCAGGGTGGAGAGTGATGGGGAGGGAGGCAGTTCTGCCCTGCCGATAACTCTACCCTCATTCCTCAGATCTTTCAGTCTCCAGTGTGATGCCTCCAGGTGCTCAGTATTATTTTTCCTCTTTTTTTTTTAGGGTTTTTGTGTCTCCTTGGTCTCCACCCACTGCCCTTTGAGCTCTGAAAACTGCAAGTTTGGAAACCGGTATTTGTCACAAAATCTTCTGCCTTCTTCCAGCTACAAACATCCACCCCGTGTGCCCTGTAGCCAAAGCCTCTGAGAGGAGCCCTGAGGGTGGAACACCATGTGCAGAGCTAGTCCCAAGAGAGGTGCCACCACCATGGTGCAGTAAAGGTGAGATTTAGACTGAGGTGAAGGAGCAAAGGTTGAGAGGTCTTCAGTCCCAGGTGCTTCCTCAGGGCTCCTTTGTAGTGAAGAGCTGTGGTGCTTGTCCACAACATCCTTCCCGCTCTGCCCTTTCTATCACCCTGTCAGGACTGCAGGTCTTTCCAGCCTCCGTGCGTCCCTGTGTGACTAACAAAACTGGATGGCTCCCAGAGGTGTCACGCTGGGACCCCAAACAACCCCAGAGAGCCAAGAGGAACAGAAAAGCCCAGAGTCTCCTTCCTCATCACCCTCCTCCTCCTCACTGCTTGCCAACTGCCTTCCCGGGCCAAGGGGTGGCCCTGGGTGGCCCCATCTCTCGTTGGCCCAGACAGGAACGGCCGCTCCCTATTACTCATGGGATGATGTGGGGGGATGCAGGGGTGGAAAGTCGGAGTAAATGGAAAGTGGGCATTTGCCTCTGACCATCACCGCAGCTGGAGCTGAGCTCAGACAGACGCCCCAGCGTGAGGCCACGGGTGGCCGATGGCTGGCAGAGGGACATGGTACTGGGCTCTGCAGCTCTATCCCGAGCCAGGACAGGCTGCTGGGGGACGTGAAGGTGACAGTGAGCATCCAGTGTGTCAGGTCCTGTGGAGCAGCACTCCCCTGGGTGGCTGGCACCCATCAAGGGGATGCTCTGTCCCCCAGGAGCAGTGCACATGTCTCCAGCAGCTCAGCTCCCTCCCTGAGGGCAAGGCTACAAAGGGGACAGAGATGGGGCATAGGAGCTGAAAACCAGGAGCTACCACTTGAGATAAACCTTGTTTTCCTGCTGGAAAGTGGCTATGACTACATCTTATAGACATCTTCAGAGGTCTTTATGAGACATTTCTTCACCCCATGGTCCGGGATTCCCCCTAAGCACCCCCACTCATCTGTCTGCCATGGAGGGGCTGATGCTTTCCAAACTCATGACAAAAACCCAAAAAAGAAGGTGAAGGAAAACATGCCCCAGCTGGGTCTGAGATTACTGAAAGTCTTCCTTCCACCCCATGGTCCTCTGTGCACTGAGCCCTTTGTCAGCTCTGGTCATATAAACCTGCCTTGAAACCAAACTCACCCACAGCTCATAATGACAGTTGCCCACCATGAGCTTTTCAAAATCAGGAGGATCATCCCCATTTCCCAACAAGAATGATTTCTGTCCCGATGGCTGCAGCAAATGAGGGAATTTGCAGGTGGCATTGCCCTGATTTCAAATAATTTCACAATCCCACTTCTGTGGGCTGGAGAAAGACTCACTTCCCACCTCAAAGGCTTTTTGGAGCACTCAAATTTATTAACATCAGTGTTTGAAACTTCTCCTTTGCCAAAAGCCAGATTTTCCTACCTAAGCTGAGTTTCCATGAGGATGTCCATAGTTGGGGCAGGAAGGACCAGAGACTGGAGAGCTTAGCAGGGCTGACATCTTCTTTGCATGAGGCAGTGATGTATTTTTACAAAAAATACAGCTTTTAAGAAAAAAATTTTGAAGTGAAGAACTTGGCCTGAGCGAGAGGGTGCGAGATGTGGACCTTCCCTGCTTTCCACATCTCAAAATGGGCAAATCCAGATGGTGAGAGGGGAGCTGGGGAGCCATGAGGGCCCTCTGTTGCGCATGAATGTCCAAGCTGTTTGTTATTATGGGATGGATGCATACACCTCTGCAATATTTAGATGAAAAGTTGTGCCCAGGTCGAAGTGAGCAGATGTGTTCCTGGCAAAAATCATTATTTCCAATTAATCAATGTTTTCCTGTTAAAACCAAACCAAACCAAATGACTTCTAGCACCCCCCATCAGTCACTTTTACTGCTCGGGGTGAGGTGGCAGCTGGACTCAAACCCATGGACATATTTTGGGTTATGAACTGGATGAAATGGGGCCTCTGGAAAGCCCAACCGCAACCAGGTGGAATTTTCCAAACCAACAGGAAGACAAAAGCCCCATGACCTCCACTCCAGCAAATTTGGGGGGGGGAGGGGGCATTCAAAGGGAGCGGGTGCCTGCAGTGCCGCCCACCCTCCTGGGACGGGGAGGAGGTGAGATTCAACTGCTGGTTAATGCTAGCGATGCCTTCCTGGCTTTGTGCTGAGCAGGATTGGGTTACGGGGCTGGGGCTGGGAAAACTCCTCCACGGGTCACAGGTGGATTAAGGAATTCCAGTCCCCATTCAGTGCCCGGTGAACCACGACTAATATGGGAGCTGTAAAGAGCAGGGCCAGGCGGGATGGAAGGTATTGAATGGGAAAGGCACCTGCAAGGGAGGGCAGTGGGAGCTGGGCTACTGGGACCTGGTGAGTGGTGAGGAATTGGTGTGATTTACCAGCAAACCTGCCCCCAGCCTGCTTGTTCTGGCCTTTGAAGAGGGGCAGCCAGGGTGAAGAGCCCTTGGTGAAGGTGGCAGAATGGCAGGGTTGGTTCATGTGTCATACCTGTAATAGGGATGCTTCCAGGGCAAGGAAAAATAATCCCCCAGCACAGGTGGATCGCTGAGGTGGGTCAGAGCCAGGCTGCATCCCAGGCACAGCCAGAGGTGGGCACAGGGCCTGCGAGGGGCTGGACAATAGGAGTCTGAGCAGCACCGGTGCTGGGGAATGTGGTGGGATATATATATATATACATATAATGCAGGTCTCTGTGGATGATGTGGACCTCACAGTGATGGTGAGGACCTGACACCTTGAAAAAGGGCTGAGAGATGGAAGTGGAGTAGCCAGGGTGTAAGAGATGGTGAAACCTTGAGTCTGCGACAGCAGATTGGGCAACAGCAACTCCCTCTTTCTGGCTGTTAAAATGCCTGTCTCCTCCAACAGTTCTACTGAGCTGGGCAGCTCTGGCTGAGCATTTCCCCAGACACAGGCTGGACCTTCTGCTTGCCCAAGGTCTGTGGCCCCTTGCCCCAGCCCAGTCCAAGTGGGTTTGGACTCAGGGATCACCCTGCACCTGAGCTGAGCACACAGCCCACCAGGCTGAGCTGTCTGGGGACATGCAGCTCCCAGCATCTCTGAAGTCAGAAGGTGTCTGCAGGGTCTGGGCCAGGATGGTATGGGACAGTTCTCCCACACTGCAGCCTGGCCTTGGGAGGGTTGCCCCAGTGCCACAGAGCCCCGAATGATGCTACATCCCCCAGGACAGGTCCCTCTGGGTCCTTCTGGCCGTGCCTGGAGAGACTTCGGCACCCAGGAGCTGTCAGGGAGGCAGCAATCTCATCGACCCTGCTCCCCAGGAGACTCCCCGGCGCCTCCTAATAGGACTTTAATTATACATTTACCGTCACCACTTTTTTCTCCCTCTCGAGTTCAGCTTCCCCAGAGATGTAAATACCTGGCGCGTGCTGCGGGGTTTGTCAGCTCCACTAATGACCTCCCGCGAGCGTGCTGGGGAGGGAGGCCAGTGGTGTGGGGACATGCTGGGTGCCACCACCCCAACAGGCTTGGCAGGGGCTTCCCAGCTCACCAGGGATGTCCCTGGGCCCCCAGGGTGAGTGGCTCTGACCTCCCGCTCTGCAGGGAGGGACAGTGGCTCTTGAAGTCAGGAGGTGGCTGCAATAGGCTAGGCGAGGAGAGCTCAGATCCTGGGTGCAGGCTTGTCCCTCTGCTCACTCCGGGCAGCAGGATGGTGCTACCAGTTGGCTGTTAGCCCTAGGCACAAGATAGCCATCAGATGGAGGTGGCCACCACACACCTCTACCCTCCAAATGTGACACCACTGTGCTTGTGGCATCCCTCCCTGAGCCATCCTGCCTGCCTTAGCCAGTGTCTGATGCCCACAGTGCTTTCCAAAGCAGCTTAGCTTTCCCCAGACCCCTTCTACAGAGATGGGTGTGATTCAGCCATGACTGAACCATCCTTTGCAGAGGGGAGAGTCTGGGCTGAATTGAGCATCCCCTGGCACTTTCTGCTCTGCAAGTGGTTACTGTGGGCTCAGCCTGCTTTCCAGGGAAGCAGAGGGTTGGCTGCTGCCCTTTCCTGCTCCTGGGCAAGACCCTGATTCCTTTAGCCAAAAACTCACACTTGGAATTTCACTTCAGTCATTCTTTGGAATTTGGTCCCAGAGACTTCAATAATTCTTTGTACATGGAACATGCAGAGAACAAAAAAACCCAAAAAACAACCAACCAACCAAACCAAACCAAACCAGCCATAAAAAACCCAAGCAAACCATCAACAGCAATATAAAAGGAACAATTTCCTTTACCACTAATTTTCGCTCTGTTTAATTAGCAAGAATATGGGGTCACTGATTATAATGCTCTTAACATCTCTCCAAACCCACAGGTTCTAGCTGGGGACAGCAAGTGACTGGGCAGGGCTGAGCCCCAACGGGTCCCCCCCAGCGTCGCAGGGTGGCTGGAGGAGGTCCTGCCTGGGAAGCCTCCACAGGTACCGGGGCTTAGCTCTGGCAGCTGCTTGGCTGTTACATTTGCTGTGGGGAAATCGAGGACTCCGAGAGGACAGTTTTTTCCCAAGACTTGACCTGAATCTTCTCCCTCTGAAGCTCATTATTGGCTGCAAAGGAGGAGAGAAGAGGCAGGCCTGGGGCTGCTCACACAGAGGTTTTCAAATCAATAAAGTCTAGAGCTGGATCATAGAGAATATCGGGTCCAAGCCAGGGAGCTTCCCCCGCTCACCCTAACAGACGGGATGAGCTGGGCATCTTCATCCCCCCGAGGACATGCGGTCACTGGCCTTGGCACCTTCCAGCAGCAAACCCACAGAAGCAAGTTACAGGGATGGGTCAGAAATCACCCGTTTCTCCAGAAATGTTGAAGCTTTTCTGATTTATTGCTTCTTTCCCTCTTAAAAAAATCCTGATTTTTTTTTTCCAGCATCTTAACCACTACAAAACAAAGGATGTTTTGGGACACTGCTTTTTGTTACAGTGTTGAGGGACTTTGGGTGTGTGTTTGGAGGTTGGTGGAGGGCCTACAATTGCACCAAATATGGGAAATGTCAACAGAATGTAGATTTTTCTCTCCAAGCATTTGTTGAAAAGTTTCTGTTCCAGCAGTAAAATATATCAGTGATTTCCTGCCCCCATCCTGCACCTTCTTCTGGTCACCTACTTGTGGACTTTCACCACAAGACTCCCAACATGGTTCCTTGTGAACCACACTTGGCTCACCCACCAGCATCCCCTGTAGCCACAGACTGCATCTTGAGCTCGGTCTGAGCCAGAGCTTCACTAAAAACACTTTCTGATGAATATAAACCCAGGGAGGCGTTTATATTCAATTGCTTGTCAATTTTCAGAGTAGAGAGTTGGTGCAGGGGAGGGCTGGTCTGGGGAGCCCAGAACTGGACCTACTTCTGCAGAGCTGGCCTCACTAGTGCAGAGCAGAGGAAGAGGAGAACCTCCCTCGACATCCAGATCCAACACCTGGATCCCCCAGTTAGGGGCACCCAGGACCTCTCCAGCCCACCTCTGGCCTCTCCCAGGCACTGGAAGCTGCATTGACAGATGGGCACAAGCATGGGAAGGGGAAAGGATGGATGACCCTGTGTCCTCCCCATCTGATGCGGGATGTCTGTCTCATGCTTCAGGATGTGTCAGGGCTTGCAGGCTGGGGGAAGAGAGCTCAAGCTGCAGCTGATGGGATGGTCAGTGCTTGTTTGTGAACACTTTGCATCTCTGATGACAGAAAATTGCTTTGGGGCCCAGGTTGTGGAGACTGAGTGATGGGAAATTTGTGGCACTTGCTCAAATTGGCAAAGAGGGACCCTCAGTGGGGGGGAAGCCCTGCCCAGCCCTCCACTGCACTGACTCTATATACCAGTTCACCTCTCAGATTTTCCTTTCATATACTCTCAGAGGACCCCAGCACCAGCAGAATTGTCCCCCCTGCCCAGCCCCCAGCCCCCATGCTTTTCTGGGGGCACTGGGCAGCCAGCAATGGGAGGGATAAAGCCCAGCACTGCCAAGGCTCAGCCACAGCTTGCAGCTTTCCAGCTAGGACATTAAAAAACAACAACAAAAAAGAAAACTAGTAACAAAAAATATCAAAAAACAAACAAACAAAAACCCACCCAAGAAAATCTGTGGGGTTTAAAGCCCATCCTTGTCATAGCCCCTTTCCAGCTACACATCAGCAGGTGCTGGAGCAAGATGCTTTGGGGGAATGTGGGGTTTAATTCCCCCCATCCAAGCATCGTCCCAGGGATGCTGACATGCATGAGGACTGCGCTGCATGTGGGTGCTCCACCAGTACTTGGAATGGAGAAAGATGAGGGGGAGGAAGCACTTTTTTGGGCACTGGGCACTGCTAGAAGCAAAAGGAGTTCGTGTCAGCACCGAGGTACTGCAGTGGGCACCTCACCCCTCTAAAAACACCCTCCCCATCCTGCTTTGACGGGACAGCAGTTGTTAAGGTGATAAAATAGGTGCTGCCCATTTCAGTCCTAATCCCAAAGGTAATAAAGTTTCTCCTTTAGAGACCTGTGCCTGTTAGAGGCTGTTTTAAAATAAATTAATCAGGTTTATTTGATCAAATTCTCCACTGAGAGGCCAGTGTTTGATGAGCTGCAGCTTACCATCACTAACTGCCTTGTTATGTTTTTAAAGGTGCATGCCCTTAATGGGTCTCACTAGAGGGAAAATAACAGCTTGCAATAGGAAAGGGAAAGACTATTTATGCAGGGAAGAGTCCTCTGGAAATTGTGTAGGAAAGCTGGGCCAGACTCTAACTGGGCTTGGTATAAGGCTCACCCTTAGGGGAAAACCATAGTCTGAATAGTTACCTAAAAAAACCCTCCAGTCCAACCCAATATTGTTCATAGATACAAACCAGTTTTTCACGTTATTTAACCGATCCACTTACAACCCAATAAATTCAGGTTATCCTTTTTATCTGCTCCACACAGAAACAGGCAGTTTTTCTCTGGCAAAGGCAGCAGAGGCAGGGAAGGGGCAGGTGGGGAAGAGCGTCAGCTTAGAAAAGCTGAGTGAAATTTCAACCAGGTGCCTATGTCCCAGCGACTGAGTTTCATAGAATCATAGAATGCTTTGGGTTGGAAGGGACCTCAAAGATCATCCAGTTCCAACCCCCCTGCCATGGGCAAGGACATCTCCCACTAGAGCAGGTTGCTCAAGGCCCCATGCAACCTGGATTTGAACACATCCAGTGAGGGACCATCACATGAATGGAAAGAAAAGAAATTTAATTGAGCTTTTAACACTTTGTGGAGCACCCCATAGGATTTTTCTGGGTTTACATCAGCAGATAAAATGCTTTTGTGGAGCTAATCTTCTCTCAGAGCTTCACTAGTGACTGTTGAAGGGGCAGTGAAAGGTCTGGGGCCACGATGTGTCTGTCCCTGGCAGGACAGGGTTCAGCTCATTCCAGGTTCTGGGGCTCCCCAGCATCTCTGTGTTAAGGGTGACAGGAAAAGAATGAGGGTTAAAAAGCCTCTTTTACTGGTGCTCTTGTCAAATTAGCAGGGCAAGGCGCCAAGGCCAGGGCTAATGAATGGAATAATTGATTAAATATGTCATATTTCTGCCTAGCAGGTTCACACCTTCCCCAAAGGTTTCCAGATGGGACATAATTATGCCCCAAACTGGCTTCACACGCCAGGGCACAAGGGGAAGAACAGTGACATGGGGAATTTAGACAGCAGAAAATTGCTCCCACAATTAATCCCAGGCACTTAATAAACTCACCAAAGAATAGCAGGGATGGGGAGAGACCCTCTCAGATCTTGCCCCCAGTGGTTATCATCAGGAGCAGCTGGTGCTGCTGGTGTAAATCTTTAGACTCTCTGCATTTATGGGGTGGTGAAGCCAGTGCTGGTTTTGCTTTTCTCTGAACAAGGTGCCACGAAGGGGAACTTCCCCCCCCCCCCACAACTTTTCTACATCCTTTGTCTATCTCAGTAGGGGCCAAGGGCTGGAGGGATGTAAATGAGGGGCACTATACATCCCTTGGTGGATCGCTGATGATTTACATCAGGGTCCTTTTATTCATTTACAGACAGCAGTCCCCATGAAAATCAAGCCCAGACCAGGTCTATATTGCCTGGAAAATAAGTTCTAAACCAAAATATTTGCTTTATTGATGGGGGATGAAGCAAGGGGTTGGGGATGGGGAAGACTTCTTTTAAGAATTTTTAACATCTATATGATTTTATTTCAACTCAAACCGGTGATGAAGCTGGGTGCAAATGCTGGCCGAGGCCAGTGCCTTTGATGGCACCAGGCTGACCAGCACCCACTGAGGAGCGTCTGGGTGCTGGAAAACAAGAAACTCCCCCGTGCCCAGTTCAGGGAGCTGGGGTCCCACCAGCCCAACCCTGGCCAGCCTGCAGCCTTTGGGACAAGCCATTTTGAGAATCTTTTTGCAGAAAATCCCCTTTGAAATCCCTCCTGGAGATGTCAGAGCTTCACAAAAGTAAACGTGGAAAGATATTCACATGAACTTTCTCTTCCTTTGCATCTCTCTCAAGCCCCCCATCAGCACTGGGTCCTGGACCCTCCTGTGACAGCCACATCACTGTCACCTCCCAGGTGCTTGTGTCACCTAGGCCACCTCTGCACCTTCAGGTCACCTCTCCATCAGTAGTTCCCATCTCAATTCACTCATGCTGTGATTCATTGCATGGGGTAACAGGTCCTGGATGCTTGGGGCAGGGGCGGGGGGAGTGTCTGACACCATCAAGGGGACAAATCCTTCTTCTGCTCATGTCGATGCTCCCCTGTGGAGCAGGATCAGGCCCTGGGACAGGAAGGCATCACGGAGCACAGGCTTTCCTCTGTGCTATTATCTGCTCCAGCCCCCTCCTAGGGGATGCTCCCTTTAAAGGTCCCTTCCAACCCCAACTATTCTATGACTCTACACTCCCAAACAACCCCCCCCCTTCATCCTTCCTTTTCCTCCCCCTGCCCCAGGATGGTTTTTACTCGAAACAAGCCAAAAAAAGCCTGGGGAGAAGCCTGGGGAGAAGGCAGCACCACAGCCCAGCTCTGGCAGCACCCCGGCTCCCTGCGCTCCCCTGGGATTACTGACAGGGCTGGAGATAGCATGGTTGTTGGTTGTTCGTTAGCGTGGCAGCGGTGGCGTGTGGGAGGGCAGACGCCAGGCTGTCTGCTCCCACTTTGTTCGGCTTGTTATTAACTTCTCTTTGGGCTGACATTAACCCAGAATTCCTGTACTTGGCTTCAGGCTTTACCTGTGCCGCTCTATCTCCAGCAACTAATTACAGCTGTTGGGATCTCCCTTTATCTTGGAGGATCTTGTAGGTTTGTTACCTGGCACATGCTCTTCTGCAACACTCCACCACCCCCACCCCCCCGCCACCACCACCCTTCCCTGCACCCCTTTAATCCTTCCTGCTTTCACCAGCGTTGGCAGCCAAGATGGAAGGTAAAAACTCAGAGCCTCCGTTGCCTCAGCCGCATCCCAAGCTCCAGCTGCCGCAGTGAGAGCATCGCCCGGCAGGTGAACAGCAGCGATGCAGCTCCTGCGTGTCCCAGCCAGCAGCGCCCAGCACGTTCCTTGCCACTGCGTGGGTCTTGGCATGTGTCAGCATCTTCCAGCCCCGAGACTGAGACTTTGAATTGGCTCAGAGCGTGATTTATTTTTTTAATTTAATAGGAGTTGACTTGATGTATTTACTTTGGCAGTGGGTTACCCCTCAAACCCCAAACCCTGCTAAAACAGCATGTTCTGCCCCTGCCAGCCTGCAGTAAAACACACAGGAGGGCTGGGACCTGACCCCTGTGCTCATCCCCAGGCAGGTGCCTGGGTGGCACTGCCTCCTGCCCTCAAGGTGCTGATGCCACTGGGAACCAGCCCACCAGGTGAGTGGTGGCTGGGAGCTGGGAGGTTTTTACAGCCAGTAGGTTTGGTGACAGTTTCTGACCCCATCTCCCAAGGGACTGCAGAGCAGGTAGGGCTGTGGGAGGAGTAGGAGGAGGAGGAGGAGGAGAAGGAGGAGGAAGAGGAGAGAATGGGCTGCCTCTCATCTGGTGTTACCACTGCCTTGTTTCTTGCCCTGGGCTGCCCCATGTCATGGGGCCCTCTTGGAAATCCCCAGGTGGGGGGATCCACTTGTTCTCCAGCCCTCAGGCATGGTGGGGTGGGATCTCTCCTTGGCATCACCAATGTCCCAGGAGGGGATTTGGCTCTGAGGGTTGTCCTCCTCCTGACAGAAGTAAAATATTGCCCCCAATATTGCACCTGTGGGGTACATTATCCTCCCACCAGCACTGGCACAGAGACCCTCTGCTGCATGATGGACATTTTTGGGTACTATTTAATTATGTATGTTTATTATGTCCACTACACAGCAGAGGTGTAGGAGAGCACAACGGGCTGAGAAGGGGTTCCAGGTCCCCCAGATCCAGCCCTGGGAGCCTTCATGCTACCATAGACAGCCTCTGTGGCAACGAGGGAATGCAGCCCCCAGCCCTAGCGTCCCCCTCCCACCCTCAGTGCTGGGGTGAGGAGCACTGGAGGGAGCAGAGCCACCAGTAGCTCCCCCCCAGCAAGCCTGTGCCTGTCCCCGCAGCTGGTGCGAGCTGAGTCACCCCACAGGGAAAGTGAGAAGCCAGGGTAAAAGCAAATCATCAGAGGTTTGCTGTGGTCCTCACATTGGCCACGCTACACTCTCAGTGCTGGCCAAGCTGGGCTCCCTGGGGTTGCCTCAGCGAGCCCAGATAGTGCTGGAAAATATCTGGATTTCTCCTTGTTTCATTTGCTGCTTTGTCCTTGCTTTTGCCTGGGTGGAATTGGGGGATTTTCCACATTGGCCCCTGGAGTTTGGTGGCTCAGGCAGAGGACAGCTTCTCCCCATGCTCCAATTTAGGTCTCACAGGGGATTTGGAGCCCATGTCATCCCCGAGGACAGTCCCAGGGATGCTGGTGCTTAGCTGGGGTGGGGGAATATGGAGAGCCCAGAGCCTGTGCCCAGAATGGAGAGGCCACTCTGTGGGTCTGGCTGTGCTGGAAATGACCCTTATTAGTGTCATGAGCAAAGTTTTGGGGAGGTTGGGATGGTGCAGAAGCCACCAGCTTCAGAGGGTCAGAGGAACGATTGTTGTACTGGGAGTCTGGGGCAGGACACAGTCCCAGTGTGTCCTGGGGTTAGCCAGGAGCTCAGCTATTTATATCAGAGCTTCTGGCCCCTGCTGCCAGTGACTCAGACCTGGCACAGTGGCCAGATGGAAACATGTTTTGAAGATGGTCTAATGGGAGGGTGGGGACAGAGGACCCTCCCTGACAGCATCCCCGGCTGCCTGTCATCCCAGTCCCTTGAGACTGCTCCTCCTGGGCAAACCCCACGTGATGTGACACCTGAGATCTCGTGGCCAGTGCTCGGCTCGGCACAAGACACCTGGCTCCTTTCCCTGCTGTGTCACCTCTGTGTCCCCAAACCCATCCCTGTGGGTGCAGCCGGGGCTCATGGACTCCCTCCTAGGGCTTGGACTGAGACCTGTAATCTCAGGAGGTGCTCTGTCCGTCCGTCCCTAAAGGTGGTGATGATGTCACCGATCCCCGCAGGGGTTTTTGCCCCCGAGTTTGCCCTGACTGTCAGATGGGGTGGGGGCTGTGAGGCTCCTAAGGGCCCCATGCACCCCGCTGGGGTCAGGGCTCCCCGGGGCCGTGGGAGGGAGCAGCCGGGCAGGTTGGTGCGTGCTGCCGGGAGCGGAGCCCCGCGGGGCTGGGGTGCTGCTGACGCCAGGGGAAGGGGCCTGCTGTCTGCCAGGGCGGGGTAACTGCAGGGCTCCCGCCCCCCTCCCCGGCACCCTGGGTGTCCTCCACCAGCACCCATGAGAACGGGGACTCGGGATGCGTTGGGCCTTGACGTGCTGCACATCCATCCTTCCATATGGTGTTCGCCCGTCCCTTCCTCCCGCGTCCATACGTCTCTCATTCCCGGGTGTGTCCCTCACACCAGAGGTCTGAGTGCAAGCGGCCTCAGCTCCTCCTTGACTGGAGTCTGTTTCCTGATC